>JAEQBH010001854.1:0-153012 GCA_016808115.1 Tetrastigma voinierianum | reverse complement strand
GAACCCATCAAACTTGCAATAATGACTTATACTCTTATAAGGAACCTGAGTTTGGGATCGTTTCAATGTACTCTTTTAAAATGTATTATTTTGAACAAAAGTCAGAAGATGTATCAAATTATGTCACTATATATCCTCATATCACACAAATGTGTTGTTCTCTCCCACACGGAAATATTCTACTAAAATTAGTACACCCATTAAAGTCACATTTGGACAGAGCCATGAGTCCAAAGTCCCATACTAAATCACAGCCCATAGGATTTCCTAATGTGCAATGATTTGATACACCGCTGAGCTAATCAACAATCCATTTCTATATTACAATACTATTTGGGTATTTATTTTTATAGTGTGGGTGTCTCCTTCTCTCTCTGCATTTATTTACACAGAATCATACTTGTTTGCCTGCCTCGTGATTTCTGCTCTAAGTAAAACAAGGGGAGAAAAAAGTGGGAGGTTTAAATTTTAATATCAAATCTTTCTCATTTTAGTCTCATTGGCACCTGTTTTGGATGAAAAATCATTCAATGTAAAGTGAACCTTGGGGATTGGTATAGTTAAACTAAAACTTCATTTTCTAACTGTCCTGCAATTCTTCAAGATCTAGTAGTCGAGAGAGGGAGAGAAGAAGAGCAGAGCAACAGGAAGGGGTGTTGGGGTGGTGGTGGTCATTATTGGAATTGTTTTATAAAATGGGTTTATGGTTTTGAGTTTGAAGAAAATGGGAGCTGGGGTACATGGTCTTGATCGACTTTGAACGTTACAGAGCTTCCTCATTCTCCTGTGACTCTTGTGAGTCTCAGGCCCATGATGGTATTTAAATCTTTATCCACAGGTTGGCCAAGGGAAAGGGGCAGGTATTTTTTCACACTCTTCTTTACATATTTTGGTTGCTTGACTCAGATGTAGTTTGGCAAATTTTTTTTTTCGCAGGGAAAAAAAATTGCCCTATCAAAAATATTAGATTATTCCACCATTGTCTCTACTCATACCTCCAATGAGATTGGTTTGGTTGCGGGATCTTGACTGTTTGTTTTTTAAAAACTTCTTATTTATTTTAACAAAATTTTCTATTTTACCAAAAAGTTGTTTTTTCCTATTTTTCCTTGTAATTTTTTCTTCTGACATTTCGATCTGTTTCTTGTTCTTTGATTAACTCCCCCTCATTTGCAGTCATGTCCAATGTGAGTCTACTGTCTGGCTGAGATTTTCTTTTCTTTTTTCTTTCTAGCTCTCTGTGTTATTTATCAACTAATACAACAAGTTGCTAGTAATTTCAGTATACTGTTGTAGGTGATGGGTAGATTGTGTTGGGTTTACTCTTTTCTCACCTCTCCTTTATCTATTTGGATGAATATTAGTAATATTTCACACATTCTCTCATCTTTCATCTGTTTGCTCTCCTTTAGTTATAATCCCTATTTTCATATAAATATACTGAGTTTACTCTTTCATTTTCTCTCACAGTCTTACTTTTAACCAGCATCTTTTTCCTAATAGTGCAGCTGAGATGCTTAGTACTCAGAATCATCAAGTCTGATTCCTTTGGCACATTGATATATCTCCTTGTATTGTAAATTGTTGCAGCTTGTTTAGATGGAACATTACCAGGTATCATTTGTATCGTGGATAAGGGTCAGGAGCAAACAGTTGGCTCATTCAATTGAGCATTTGTACAGAGTTAATTTTTTTACTGAAATGCTCCAATGTGAGTGTAAGAAACAGGAACACCAGAATCAGTAGATTACACAACCATACAAACCTGAGGGGCTCAGTTGGTCTAAGGTCTTGGGGCTAACCCAATGGTCCCTAATTCCAGTTCCCTTAAGGCCATTGAGGTTTTGCATTTATTGGCAGACCCAGAGAGGTTTACTTGTTGTTAATCTCAAGGTCTCTTTAGATTTGTTGAGGCATGCAGCTGGGCCTGGACATCTATGGTTATAAAAAAAAAAAGAAAAAAAAGGAAATTATAATCCAGCACCTAGTCAAATCTGAAAAACTCAGCACTCACTCAAGAATCTTTTTCCCATTAAACTGTCAGCCCACTCTACTTTCTATCAAGATAGTTCTGATTTTCAAACCAATGATGCCCATCAATCATTGACTTATCAATGGAACAGTAAATGTATTAGTAGTATTAATTACATCATACCAGATGCACACCTATTTAATGTAGAAACCTCATCATGGATAGTTCCACTTAAGTACAAGTGCCGTAGATCATCCTCACTTAAGCCCATGCCTTTCAGTACTCTTAAGTTTTCAATTCTGAGCCACTGCAAGTATATCTTAAACTTGGGCTCTCACTGGGAACAGGTTTCGTGGATTCTGCAGTGTGTACCATTGGAATTTTATATCTAACGGTACTATATCTCTGATAAATGCAACCTTTATGTCGATGTGCTACACGCCTTTGAAACATCTTATTCTTTGTTTAGATATATGACACTTGACCAAAGCACATAGGGATCTTGATTGAGTTATGCCCAATCCCAAAGTCTGGCTAACCAAGCCTTAATTATAAGACTCTTCTTCAGCTTTGTTAAGGCAAGTGTGCTAAACTCAGTACTGATAAAGCTATCATTTGTTGCTGGGAAAGATTCCCAACTTACCACATTACAAAAAGTAAAGATATCACCTGTTAATGATCTTCTCCTATCCAAGTCAGGGCACAAAATCAGCATTCATATGTACTTGCACAAAACAACTTTACTACTTCTTTCTATACACCAATCATAACATCACAGATCCTCACAAATGCCTTAAGAGCCTTATAGCTTACAATCTTCTCCTTTCAGATTTTCTCCCATAAAACCTAATAACTAAATTAACTGCATACGAAGATGTTAAGTCTTTAGAACTATGGAATATCGCCATATTAACGATTGTAATTCTCTCGCATATGGGCACTTTGGCCATAAAAAAAAAGTCTCTTCAATGGTTTTGTAGGTGACATATTAAAGAAAGCTTAGTCATATTTCATTACTTTATACACCACCATAACATCACTGTGATCCTCACAAAATGCCTAAGAGACACCTTGGTAGCTTGGCCAATCTCCTTCTCAGATTTTCCCATAAACCTACTTAACCAAATTAACTGCACGGGTGTTAGCTTCAGAACTATGGAATAATGCTATACACCGACAGATCAGACATGGCACTTTTTCCATACAAAGTCTCCTTCTGCCAATGGTTTTAGGTATATATTAGAAGAAAGCTTGAAATAAGTGAGCCATAGGAACACTAATAGCTTCTTTAAATTTTGCATTCCAAAACCTCTTAAGTAGCTTCCTACATAATTTCTGTTGAGAAATTACCAGCTTCCAAAAGTTTTCGTCTTGAAATCTCCATCCCAAGTATCCTTGTTACAGTCTCTAAATATTTCATCTCAAACTTAATGTGGTTGAGATTTCACCTTCAATCTCCTCGTTATATGTCATCTAAATACAAAAATAGATATATCAAATTTGTATATGTGAAGTTTTTGAATCATTTCTAATAACAAAGATTACAATCTAGCACTTATTCAAATCTAAAATCAAAGAATTCACTCAAAACCTGTTTTCCCCAATGACACCTTAAGCCCACCCACTCTTCTCTCAGTCGGGTGAGTTCCAATTCTTTTCTTAAACCTAAGAATGCTTATCATTCATTGACTGATCATGAAAATTATAAGGAATTACATCGCACATAACATAACAAACCATTTAACTTCAGCTATCTCATTATAACACAGCAAACCTGCTTCTTGGGAAATCTCCATATAGTTAACTTCAATTCACACACCTCATTCATGACATATTATTATCCTTGCAAATATAAATAGTGTATCTTAAGGCCAAACATCTAATGGCTAATTATGTGGATATCAAATGAAACAAAAATATCTATGAATTTAGGAAATATTATCGAAAATAATGTGTTTACATGCCATGTCAGGGCTGGAAGCAAGGACAGTCTTTTCAACATTGTTATCTACTTCAGTCATTGTTGTTGTTATCTCTAGAAGTATAGCTGTGAATGTTTCATTGAGCTTTCTTGTAATCTTCAAATGATAAGAAAGTTCCATTTCCTCTTTGCATTATCATTTCTGCTAATAGGTTGGCTGTGTCTTTGTCAAAGATCTTTCAAGAATACTTCCACACAGAGATTTGTCTCTATCAAAGATCTTTTCAAGAATACTAATATTGCATTTACCTTGTCAAACATTCTTTGTTATGGGGAGGATGGGTGTAATAGCATTAGAACTTTGTGTTTACCAGAAGAAAACCAGAGAGGGGATCATCATTATATGAAAGCAGATCCCGTTCACTGGAATTTCTGAGCAATAACCTGAAGAAAATCCTGGTTTTTAAAACTTTGTCAACTTGTCAAGAGTCAAGCACAATTTGATTGATGTGTTGGCTCTATTTGCCTCTCCAGGTTTTGTCAAGGAAAATTTTCTTATTTAATTTGTAGATTTTTTCTCAACTGGAATAGAGTAAAGTCACATCGTGGATGGTGCCTCTCTTATTATGACAGAATAAATCAGGTTGGTGGGAAAAGCCTTTCCTTTTACTGTTTCCATAATGACACATATCCTACTTGACTGGACATTCCAAACCAAAATAGTTGTTACTTCTGAGATCCCACATTTTCTTTATCCTGGTCTCTCCTGGGAAAAATTAGTACTTAGTTTGTACCAAAATTTTTTGAGTACCAAAACATCATTTAATGGGATGATGTTGATTTCTTTAAAATGAGTCATAATCAAGATCGCTATGAATCCAAAAGAAGTAGTTCTAGGTTGAAACACTGATCACATTACAAATTCTTATGGTCTTGAGCAAATAAAATGGATTGTCTTGTGTTGGACAGGCTTCTTGTAGGTAAGTAGTGGAAAAGGTGTGGTGCAATGTTCTTATGGTTTATTTGGATAGTTTGGGGTATTAGAACAAGGTTGCTTTTGAGGGATGAGAGTTTAACATAGAGGGTGTAGGCTTATTTTGTTTTTCTTGATCAGATGCCAAATGTTCATACCGGATGATCCTTCGACCATTGCTGTCTATTGACAGTGGGAAGCAAGTGATCAAGGATTTTTCTTGTATATCCTTATTGAAGCTTTGTGTGGTCTTGGGAGCCGACTGTCCCTCTTCACCCAAGCCACTATTTTAGCGCCTTTCTAATATACTTTGTTTGCTTATAAAAAAAAAAGTGAAATGGATTGTCTTTAGGTCTTTTAGGATGAATAGATTAGGTTGTGCTACAAGCCCTTAAAGCTAAAACAGGATGCCCTTTCTAGCTAATTGTTGGTTATTTCTTTGTGGTTCAAATGTCTATGGTACGCAGTCTTAACAAAACATTCTGTATTGCCTACTTTGCTGGACTAGGCTTGAAACTGCAAATTTAGGTGTATGGTCATCTACCTCTGCCCACGTGAGTTATGTGTTGATTTATAGGAACAGTGTTTACTTTTCTGGTTTCAGACGGCGGTGAAGGGCTGAAAACACTTGCAAACTATTTGAACTACATTTTTTAAAGATTTTTCCTGGCTATTTTTCTCCCAAAATTGAAAGAAAAAGAAAGATTCAATTGTCCAAAACTGAGTGAAATTGATATCTTGAATTGTTCTGATTATCTCCATCATTCATAATCCTTTTCACTTCATCTAATAAAAAAAAAAAAAATTCCTCTTCTACTTATCAAAAAAAAAAAAAAAAAATCATTCATAATCCTTCTCTTTAGGGGTGGAACCCCATGGTAGCTAATCTTGGTCGCCGAAGGAGTTGGGTCACCTTTAGAATCTACTAAGGTTCCTAATTCCTTGTTGTGAATCTACAGCCACCATCAGGTATATATATCATGCTTTAAAGCTTTTCCCATACTAGTATGCTTACTGGCTAACAGACTAGGTGAGGCCTACTTTATGGTTTAGGCTAAGTACTACATTGCTCAAGTCAAGCAATATATTTCCCCTAGATGTCTGGGTGCTCACCTTGACAGACCAAAATCAAAACCTCTTAACCTTGAACATAATTTGTAGCCTCCTTGCCTATTTTGGACAGTGTGGGCATCAAAGAAATAGAACAACCTTGATAATGAGGCATTTTCTGCACACAGATTAAAGAGTTCTCTCATTTGTACTTTTGGGTCTGGTCCAACTTGTATAGTGGGACAAAGACTGGTCTTTGCTGGATTTTCTAATTTGGATGGGGGTATAGATTATTTTTTAGTTGGTGGGTTTTCCTGAGCATTATTCCCTTTTTATTGTTCCCTTAGTTATTACTCCCAAGTAAATTTTTTGGTTAGCTTTATTGTATTCTTTTAGGGTTACTGCACAAGGTTTGTTTAATCTATCAAAAAAAAAAAAGGCGTCTATTGTCAAACAAATAATAGCTACTCCAGTCTGGGGGATTAATTTAAATGTCATCTATAAGGACTTGGTTTCTGACAATATATTTATGTGATTTAGCCAGTACCAACTAAAATTCAGAGGACAGCGTATATGGTCAATACAGAAGATTAATGTCCAAGGGAAATGCTTATGCCAACCAGGCTCATGTCTTTAATGTCTCTGCCCTTTCTCTTCCATGGTACCCTTCATCACAGAATTTTATTGAGCCATTCTCTTCTGGGGTGCTCTATTGAGGTCTACAGCTATTTTACACTTCAGATGAGTTTCTAGGCTTTTTCCAAGAAATATTAAAGTGGAAGTGTCTGAAAGGATGCGATTATTCTTGATCTTCAGAGTGGCCAAAATACATTATATGATCTTACTATCTTCTCTGTTTCTATATCAGACATGCACTCCTCAGCTTTGTTATTACTAAACATTTAACGATGCTTCCTCTTGAATTGTAGGGATTGATATAGTCGTACGTTAACTTTAGAATCTCTTTCGAGTAGTTAACATGTGGTAGTATAATTATCTTAAAATTTTGGAGCCCAGGTATTGTAGAATTAGAAACTATTGGAAAAGAACTTGTATCTCATGTAGAGTTAGGAAAATTCATATTCTCTTCCCATTGGCTTGGGATTGTCTTGTATATAAAATAGATGGTCAGGATCAATGAAATATACAAGCCCTTCACCACTCGATTACATGGTACAAGAGCCTGGGCTTAATTTGTTTAGAAAAGGCAAAAAATTTTTGGAAAATATCGAAACCTATAATCGCTCTATTGTCCTAAAGACACTTCCGTGTCTCAACTGGCTCCACGACCACCCCACTCACAAGCCGACACTCGGGTCTACTCCACCCCGCAGGGAAGAAGCTCCTGAGAATGTGTCCCCACGTGACCGTTTATTACGCCGGCTCTCACACGTCGACGCGTGAGGGCCGTGAGGCGTGAAGGACCTTCCTGCGGACACGCCCCTCCCCCGCATCGCCTACCGCGCCGATCCCCAAGCCACCCGCCTCCTTTCCTCCAATGCCCGCAAATGTTGTTTTCAAATGACCGTGTCCGATAGCTATGTTTTTCTAGGGTTTCTTCCTATTTTCTTCCTTGGTTCCTTCAGAGTAGTTATTTAAGAGGTTCTTGGGACCAAAACTATTCAGTAAGGCTTTTTCATGAGAAAGGTCATTCTTGCAAGATCCCATTTTCCTGCATTTTTCTGATTTCTCACGAACTGCTTAGCTTAGATGTGCTTTCTATGACCACAAGACACCCGCAAGAGTCAGGTTATTATTGCCATAATCGTACTCAGAATGGAAGTTTAGGAGGTTGCAAGTATAAAAATTGAAGATTTCACTGATCTTGAAGATTAGGAAATCACTAAGCTTGCATCTACTTCTATCACTACACTGTCAGCCAAGTAAAACCAACACATGTTTTATTCTTCCTTCCCATGGATTATCGGCCTCGGTTTTCATCGACCACATGACAGCATCTCCAGCTTTCTATTTGCATTATTTCGGCCTCAACCCTTCACCTCTATTGTTACCCTCGCATGGGTCAACATCTCAAGGCCCCTGGGCAGGACAAGTCATCTGACTCCTCTAATCACTCTGATCTTTGTTATGAGTTTACCACAATTCTCTTTTAATTTAATTTTTGTGAGTAAACTCACCAGATAATTTAATTATGGTGATTATCTTTTTCCTACTATTGTTTGATCTAAGATCTTCGACTAAACGGATCTATCGGGTAGAGGACACGTAGTCTAGGGATCTCTACATCTCGACACAGTGCCAAGTTCGCCGTCGGGTCTGAGTTGCTACCCCATTCGAACTACACCGTCAGCCCTCGGGTCATTCTTCCTTTGTCACAGCTATATCCTCGCATTCTAGTTTACCCTCATCAACCGTGAGTCGTGCTAATACGCTAAACTCATCGCAGTACATTTGAGCGTCTTAGAGTCAATAAACGAGCTTTATTCCTCGGTTACGCACGCTTTCGGTCCCGTTCGCTTATGTCTCCATCACGGCATTGCTACTTGGACGCATTTCTCTTGTGTCACTAGCTTTATCTAATGAAAAGTTGTTTTGAGTTTTTTTCATTTTAAGCAGGTTCGCGCTGAAATTCAAACGCAATTCCATGTCCTCAAGCTCAAACATTGAGAAGTGATAATGCTAAGGAGTATTTGTCGGAATCTTTTCATTCTTTCATGTTACAAATAATGATTCTTCATCGACCAGGTGTTGATACATCCTCTCTAATGTGGGGTAGTTTGAGAAAGAATAAACATCTTATCAGACTCTCCCTGACCCTCGTCTGCATGAATGTCCCCAATCATCTCAACATGCCTTCCACAACTTGTTTTTTTATTAGGATGCCCTGCCGGCTTCCACTCCATTACCCTTACCAATTAGTTTCCAAATAATTGCAAGGGAATATTGTATAAGAAGTATAAGGGTATTTAATCTCTTAAACCCTCCATTACTTCGTATATTTCCTTGCGCTAGGAACCCTCCGTTCTAGTCCAACACCGGATCAAGGCTTTCTGGTCTATCAAATCCAACTGTAATGATGATCTTCCCATTCCCAATGTATTCACTCAATTCTCATTTATTTCCAAACCATTTTTCGCCTCTCCTTGTTCCTTTGTCATATCTCTTGATTCTATCTCTCTTCCTAACACTGTCTACGAGGCTTTATCTCACCCTAGTTACGTACATAAGGGGGCGATGAAATGCGTGGTTTTAGATGACAATGGTAATATGAGACTCAGGCCTCTTTACCCACTAGAAAGAAGGTTGGTCACAATAAGTGTTTGTCTAAAATTTTAATCATGACATTTGTTGTTAGATCAAGGGCCCATTCATATAAGGGCTTATGGTCGAATTCTATATGTTGATTATTTCATACTTTTTCTCTTATAGCTGTTGACATCTCTTCCGTCTTATTTATTTCTTTTATTTTCATGATTGGAAACTTGCATTAGCTTGATATTAGAATGTCTTTCTACATAGAGATCTTTAGGGAAAGAGGGAAGTTTACATGGAGCAACCCTCCCTGGGTTTGTTGTTTAGAGGAGATAGGGGGAAGGTGTGTCGTCTTTAGAAATCGCATGGTTTTAAATAGAGTCCCTATGTTTGTTTATTAATTCAAATAAACGCTTGGAGACATTTGACATGTGTAAGAGAGTCCCACCACTCTGCCTTTTATAAGAATTCCAGCTTGCATTATTCTACCGGTAGTGCATGCGATTTATACATCACTGTGAAAGGACTCAAAGGTATATTATCTCAACCTTTCTCTCTCTTCATACTCATTTTAACACAAAGGATCAGAAATGTCAAGTATTTTTAGAAGTTGAAATTATGAGAAGTGTGAAATTGCTATCTCAACGGAAATATGTGCCTCTATTTGATATCTAAGATAATAAAAGTCATTAAAACCATGTAGTACCCTATGACTTCCTTAATATGTATCACTAAGGGCAGAGACCCACTGGAAGGACCTCCCGGCATACAAAAGACCGGATGGGAAATCACTATCTTATAGTAACTGTCCTGGGACATTGGCTTATTCAATAAGTCGCTTTGAGTCACATTATATGTCATCTCCATACTAGTCATTGATAATCGTAGAGCATATCCCATGCTATTTGGAAAGAAGCCCTGACTGGAATATTAAGGTTAAAGGGACATACCAAAATTGGAGTGTTTTTGATGTTATTTGGGCAAGACCATGAGCATGTATATCCACCCCGTGATATCAAGGCCTTTTCGGTGAAACCATCCTCACGGAAGAGTAAGAAGCAAATTCTTTGTCCTCGTAGTTCAGTGCGTAATTCAAAGTATCAGCCAGTGGCAATGCCAGGCGTTTGATCATGTGGATAATGTCATTATTGATGAAAGTAAGGAAAACTTTAGTGTACTAACAAAACTTTGGTGTGATAACTAAAAGTCGCTATGCATATATAATTCTAACCCAAAAGATTTCATGAATGCACCAAACACATTTATTGGGATTATTACTGTCCAGCATCCAATATTGATCTCTATGGGATACGTGAAAGAACGGTAACAATTAAGTAGAGATATTATTTTCTACAAAAACCTTGAGTGGGGATCGGGTTAGTTATCTTGCAACAAGTTAGCATGATCAACATCGATGCTCCAACTTGAGGGGGGGAGTTTTATAGTAATAGAAAGTTGGAAAGAGAAACTCAGACTCATGTAAAGTTAAACTTCATATTCTTCATTTATTTGGGGATTTGTCTTGTATAAGCAAATAGGGGGTTTCAGAATCAATGAAATATATAGTTTTCACTACCTCTCGATTACAGTAGCCCTTCCATTCTAATATTTAGTTGTTAACCTTTAAGTGGAAATACCCATGGTAAGTCATCAAACTTTGAAAACAAAAGGTCAATTTTTGAAACAAATAAAACTGATACTGAGGTGGTTCAATTTGTGGAAGTTCATTGAGTCTACCAAAGTCTAAAGTCTGCTTATATCACACTACCATAATCAAGATTTAAACCCAGTTACAAGCATCTGGGCTATCAAGCCTCTATGGTTAAATTTGGGGAAATGGTTTTCTGGTCATTGTCACAATATTTTTCACTAACAAAATTATTGTATTACCCCATTAAGTGAGAATTCTGTTCCAGATTTTTCATAGTTACTGGTATGGTTGGATTAGAATTTCCTTATTCATAAGATATTATTAGTTTACATTATAAAGAAGTCCACCCAATACATGACTTGGGAAGAAAGATAGATTAACCAAATACATTGGATGAATTGGTGTAACAAGTAAATAAATAAAAGTTAAGGCAGTGTTGTAGATTGCAATTTTGATCCTTCTGTCAAAAGCACAAGGTAGTGTAGCTGACAATATGCTATTTGGACCAAGTTATATCAAGGGGACTCATATGTTTGTTTAATAATATCAGGGTGCGAAAGAACCTGGCTATCTTTGTTTGAATCATCTTGATCCAACTCAATCCTTTTCCTTGATTTCATAAAATACATGATCTGGCTGACTAGAGTAATAGAAATCATGTTATGGCATTAGCTGTCAAACTGACCTTGTTCTTTCTCAATACTTTTCCTTTCTCAGTAATTCCCACAGAATAGTGATATCCAAATATCAAAACCCCGCTATTTCTTCCACAGCCTATGATCTGCAGCAGGTAAAGATTTTCATTTGTATCAGTGCTAAATTCTATCCATCTTCAGCAAATACACAAACAAAGACTTGTACTCGTGAATACACATGAAGCACTGATGACAACCGATGTGAATTAAGATATTTTCCCCTATCAAAATTGTGGTCCAGGCCAAGTTTAGTCTGCATCATGCCATCCCTATGGCTTGGGAATGAATGCAAAAAGAACCATGCCCAGTGTCTCCCACCACAAATTAATTTCTGCAAGGTAATTTTGTTTATGACAAAATTATCTACAAAGTCCCATCTTCATGGTTACTACATTATGATTATCTCATAATTTAATTCTCTTTATTGAGGTATTCTACTTTTATATAGGATTCAGGGAATCAAATGTTGAATGTACAGTATTTCTAATAAAAGTCAAACAAAATGGGTTATCTATAATTGTTGTTTTATTCATTGCCAGACAGAGAGAGAGACATGGTTTGGTTGATAATTCTCTGTTATTGAAAACAGGTATGTCTATTTGACTAAACAAAGTGGATTGAATTATTGTCCAAATCTTCTTGCAGATTCCCTTTATACTTTGATTTCTGCACATGCCTTTCTATAGAGACCCCCAGACTGAGTCCATTCTTAGACTATGAGTTGAATGAAAGCCCAAGTGAGATCATTCCCAACCACCCACACTATGAGTTGAATGAAACACAAGGCTGTCTGATTTATGATTGGAGAATTGTTATGATAAAATTAAGGAAAATGTAGGACTTTTCTTCAGTCCAGAATTTAATCACTTTATAACTGATAATTTCTTAAGAGGAAATCAACACTTAAAAGAAACAAGTAACAAAACAAGATTAAAGCTGACCAAGAAAGTAAGTTAAAAGCCTGAGTAGCAAAGGAAATATACCAGAACCAGGTCATGATCATAATATGATTTCCTCAACGAGAGGTCAATAATTGATGGTTGTTACTTATATAATGATATCTTGAATGTTTATTTTCTTTGTACTTCTTAGTTACTTATATCATATCTATTTTGTGTGCCGGCACAAACTGATCGCTATGTTACATGTTTGCAACCAAGTTCTTTCAATTCAAGTGGTTTTTTCATGCATCAAGGTCATCCTTGTTTCCCTATGTTTGGTTGTTACTTGTTAGACTGCAGGACTTGTGGATTAGGGATGTTGTTTGATAGGTATTATTTTTGGTAAAACAAAGTGGGGGGTTTTAGACACCGATTTTGTTCAATTCATGATAAGGCAGTGGGGATTGTTTTATTGTTGGAGACTGGTATTTAATCGATCTAGCGTTAAATCCATCGATTCAGTTCACCCTTGTGACCAGACCTACACAATCTATATCTGGAGGATCTAAAATTATGATCACTTCATTATTTATAAGGGTCATCTTATCAAGTAATCCATATCTTCCCCCACTGCCATTGAAGAAACTATGCTATTCTTAAAAGAAAATTTTATAGAAGACAATAAAAGAGAGGCTGTTGAGATGTACTTACAACCAGCAAGTCTTTTGTATTATTGTTCCAATTCTCTTGAACCTGGTAAACATATATGTTCACTTATTTTATTATCTTCATTGCTCTCTCTGTAAGGCCACCCTGTGCAAACTTTCCTACCCAGTCTTGAACTGCTGTCGAGGCCCAACACAGAGTTGTAAATATTTCATGTGGATTATATACTATAACCTTATTTGATTAGGACTAAGTTTTGAATTAGATGGAGATGCAATGTCATTTTGACAGTTATCACATAAAGAAAACTCATTTGGCCCAAGCTATGATCCATCTCTAGCTGAATCATGATCCATTTCAACATACCCAGATACTGCGAGAATGTTTATACGTATGCTATTCCAGGCAACACGTGGAAAATACTTCCCTTTCCTTTGTCCTGGCAATCATGATTACAACCAATCCATTTGATTTAGTATTCTAAAGATTATGCATGTTTTTACTTAAATCACCTGGTTCAAGTAGTTCCACTCTCCATCATTGTCAGCATTTTGGACTATCCGATCTTCGGCATTAGCACCGATGTAAACTGCAAAAAAAGGGCTCATGATAGCGTGCTACCGCCTCGATAATTAAGTCAACAAGCGACAGAAGCAGTTAGCTAGCTTAACGCAATGGAAATAAGATATTTTTCCCTTTATAGAGTCTTCCCTGCTTTATACTCTTCTGAATCCCCTCTTGATTAGAGAAACATAATATCGTGATTTTGGTGATAAAATTTATTCCTTATCGCACTCACCTCCTTTTATAAGGATGGCGTTTTTAGACAAATATATTTGACAATTTTGGTATCCACATAAATATATTTTTTTTATATTATCTATAACAACTTTATATGTGGTAAGGATGGCCTATTGGGACCTGATCTTGGGGACGAGGCTCTTAAAATTGTCCCGTTTTGTTAGTTCCCGCATGGTTTTAATAATGATAGTCTGGTTCAGAACAGACGACAAGTATTAGGCGGCGACCTAATGAGTCTAAAGTCTGGTGCCGCCACTAAGAGATCACAATGTCCCTTTTTCTCGGGTCGGCCCACTTTAAACTGAAAAATATCGCGCTTTAAACCCGGCAGCAAAGTTGAAGCCGGACCGGTAATTATCACAGCGGCATTGAACGCTGTTTGATACAGCTGCAGGGTCCACATACGTTTTCAACACGGGCTTGTCAAGCTGGTATCACCGGTAGGGAACCCAATGAGCCCTCTTGTCGGGCAGGAACCTGCGTGAGCAGCCCCAAATTTCTTTCCTTACATAGCCCCCGCTCTTTCCATTTCTACTGGCTATCCCTTTGTCACGCCGAGAGAGTGCTGGTGAACATTTATTCGCATCATTCGCCAACCCGAGCAATTTCCACGTGGTCTTCGTCGAGAGCCTCAAGTCGAGCACATAAGCAGGCCTTGATAACGGTCCGAATCTCGATCG
Organism: Tetrastigma voinierianum; assembly: GCA_016808115.1. Taxonomy (NCBI): domain Eukaryota; kingdom Viridiplantae; phylum Streptophyta; class Magnoliopsida; order Vitales; family Vitaceae; genus Tetrastigma; species Tetrastigma voinierianum. Next base: position 138,509 of record JAEQBH010001854.1, on the reverse strand, counting down.
CCACCTGGGAGAACAAGAAATCATAACTCCGTCTCAGGCTATAAGAGAAAAAGAAGGCAAAGAAGGTTGGACAGATCAAGGCTACTGGCGTGGGACTAGTAGGTCTTTGTGGATTGAGTGGACCTAATATCTAGTGAGCCGATCGAGGAAAGAGAGGATGATATGTCTAACCTCGCTGCTGGATTTGCTACATGGATGCGCTTTAGGGGCCAGCGGGTCCTAACGTGGCTAATACCGGGCTTCACCACTTCCTTAAAATTTACAACCCCAGGTGCCCCTCTGTCCCAACAACCATTAAAGCAACTGTCGAAAAGTATCATAGCTTAGGGCTCGCACATGGGCCAGCGTGCAAGGCACCATTTTGGACCCATGAAGCCTGCAAATTCACAGACCGAGATCATCATATGTTTAAACATGTGCCAACTGCCGAGCCACAGACCGGACTTTTGAGTGTTAGCGCGCTTTGGAGCCATAAGTCCCATTCTGCAGCGCTAGCCTGGTCAGTCACAAGTCCCGGGCTTAAGAAAGGGTTTAGGGACAGCCACAAGTCCGGGCTTCTTCAAAGCCAAGCAAGGCGCTTTGTAGCCACAAGTCTAAATTTTAAGAAAGTGCTAGGCTTGAGCCACAAGTCTAGTCTCAGCAAGAAGTGTTTGGGAAATAATGTCCTGGCCTTAAGAAAGAGCCGCTGTACTTAGAGCCAGCCATTTCAGTGCCATCAGCAGAGCCACATACGGATGTAGTGCCAAGAGCTAGGAGCCACAACTGATTAGTGGCCAAGCTGGGGAGCCACATCTGGACGTTGATAAGTGCCAGTAGGCTAAGAGTCATATCTAGACTTTTAAAAGTGCCAGCAAGCTTAGAGCGGCCTTAAGAAAGGGCCAATTGGCTGGGAGCCACAAGTTTAGCCTTAAGAAAGGGCCAATGTGCTTGGGAGCCATGTCTCTGGTCTTTGAAAGAATGGTCGGGAGCTCATTTTGACTTTAGGTGGCCAATGTGCTGAGCTACATTCGACTTTTGATACTATCGTAGGCTAGAGCACATGGCTTTGATAGTGCCACAAAGCAGAGCTACATTTGCATTTTTGAAAGTAAAGGTCAGAACACAAGTCTAGTCTTTGAAAATAATGTACTGAGCCTTATTCGCTTTGAGTGGCTGGGCAGGTTGTGAGTCACATTCGACTTTGATGTAAAGGCGGTGAGATTTTGGGTGAGCCACATCTCAACCTTGATAAGTTCCGTGAAGCAGAGCCACATCTCATCTTTAGTGATGGCGGTAAGTGGGCCATACCCGAACTTTTATAAGTGCCATCAGGATATCAACCTTATTTGGACTTTTGTGAGTGCCGGCAGGGTAGCAGCCATACCCGGACTTTTAAAAATGCCAGCAGGACAACAACCTTATTTAGAATTTTAGAAATGCCAGTAGGACAACAACCATATCCGAGCTTTTAAAAATGCCAGCAGGGGAACAACTATATCTGGGTTTTTAAAAATGCCAGCAGGACAACAATCATATTTGGTCTTTTAAAAATGTCAACAGGACAATAACCATATCTAGGCTTTTAAAAATGCTAGCAGGACAACAACCATATCTAGACTTTTCAAAATACTAGTAGGACAACAACCATATCTGGGCTTTTAAAAATGCCAATAGGACAACGACCATATCTGGGCTTTTAAAATGCAAGATGATAACAACCATATCATTTTAAAGAGAAGTACTATAGGTTTTCTGAGGAAATGTCTAAAAAGATAATCCTTATTGATGATAGTATCCCCAAAGAAACACTACCGATAATACTTTAAGGTGCATATGCCCACATCCCACACAACCGCTCGTCTAACTCCGCGACCTTAAAAGACCCATTATCCCCATAGTGTATGACCCTTCCCACTAATGAACTCATGTTTGTCAATACCGTGGTTTTCGCAAAGACCCTTGGCACGCTAATTGGTTAGGAAATGTACACCATTTACACGTTATTGTAGTTTATTGGCCATAATATGATACATATCGCCCACCGTCGCTTCCTGAAGTTCTGTTGTCGTGTTTCTAAGTCTTTGGCCACGACTTCGACATTTATTTTCTTCTCATGAATTTCTATTACATATTCTCGATTTATGTGTGGGGATGATGGTTTATCCCATATGTGAGGGCGGGGAACTGGTATACCCCGCCGGCTTCCCACATTATTCCAAGGCCCATAAAACCCTGTAGTTCATCTACCCACCCTTCTCCTTTATCAATGTGGCATTTTTCGAGTCGATAAGAGAGTCGTATTAGATGTCGCCCCGGTCGCGCTTCCGTGGATACCGTGGCTGAGTACAAGCTTTATTTGTCGTAAAAATTCATGTATACCAGCTATTGAATCAGGCCCATCGTTTGCCATAACCGGGGTATTCCAACCCAAGACACAATGTTCTTCCATACAAACCGAAAACCTCATCTTGAGATGCAAAGGCTTCTATTTCTATCCATTTATCGAAATAGTCGTATACAAACTGCACAACTCTTTTCTGAGGCCGGGCGGTAGGCAATCGCCATGATGTCCATTCCCATCGAATGAAGTGGCTGTGGGCTCACATGGTCAAGTAGGTCTCAATGACACCTTGAAACGGGGCCGTTGTCGATACGGCCACTATCCCGACATAGGTAATTGCATCTACGTATGGTCAGCCAATAGTATTCTCGAGTATACCGCAGGCCACGTCCGCTGATGATTTGATACCCTATCATGGTTCTTCCCGCCGCCTTATCTTTCTCACCATTAGTTCAGGATCATGATCGTCTGGTTGTTGCTCGGATATTGTTCTCCTAACGTTCAAGATCTCCGTCGCTCACCTCGTGATAACTCTTCCATTATTGTTGGCGGGTTTAGAGATAGCGAGTGGAAGAAGGGAGTGGACGGCCCGAAGCTTCTCCTGAAGTTCTGAAGGACTGCATCCATGCTGTAAAATTCTATTTATTGGACGGCTTGCCCAAACCTCCTTGTGAAGTCCCATATAGACTCTTCTTCATGTTTCAAAATAGTTTGTAAGGAACTAATATTCCTTTTTTGTTGCACTGAGCATAGGTGCTGAGAGATGAACGCTCCCCATAGTTCATTAATGATGACAGTTTCATGGAAGCCAGGAACTGGGGCTAAGTGGCTCAAGTAAATCTAGTCTGGAAATCTCATAAGGCGTAAGGTCATCACACATTCAAAAAAAAAAGTCACACCGGGAGCAGTACGGAGCATATCGTGGCGTTACTGGCCAGGAGCCATCAAACATAGTAAAAGCTGGTATGACAAACCTGTTAGGTTTCTAATGGCGATTAATCATTCATACATGAGGTAGAAAAATCACCTTTTCTAACCCGACCAGGATCTATGATCCGATAAGATGATCCAGGATAGAAGAATGCCTGGCTCCTTCGCTAGAAGATCCCATTCCATGCTAGAAGATCCTTATTCAACCTTGTGTGCGTTAAAAAACCCTCCTTTGTCGAACTAAAAGGCATAGTGTGAGATCGCTCCACCCCTCTATAGCTATCCTTACCACGAACGAGCCTTGGAAACCGAGAGAAACAAGTGCTGAAGAACCAGTTGAGTCTCACAAAAAACCCTAGTCGCCTTCAAGTGTGTGAAAACAAATGAATGAATCCTATAGGGATCCCTTGGGTTTAATACTACCTTAAGCCCAAGGTCGGTTTACCGCCCATTCTATGTGTGACTTCAGTCCACATACGTCAAGCAAGTGGACTCAAAAGCCCATTTCTCAGGCTCCATCAATCAAAAGCTGTCTTGGGCAAGTATTACGGACCACCCAAAATTATGTGGGATGTCAATAACCGACATAACCTAATCCATATTAAATGTCGTAAATCTTCGTCTCTACGATACTTAATCAACACAAGGCATGGACTATGTCTCCCCAGAAAGTTCAATCATGCAATTCTTTCGACCTCCATAACCGGTAATAAAAATGACATTAATAACCTTACAATCTTCATTTGAGCATGGCCCTGCAATTTCCAATCTCACTGTCGAGGTATCCACAAATATCTTTTCTAGAAGGAGGGACAAATCTTTCATCCACTCACTGTCCCTACACGATTTATTCACGTCCAACTACAAATCAGATACCAATCTTATTATTATTGGGTGATGTCGAACTGTCAAAACATAAAACCCCATGTAGGGACCTATGGTGGTGTTATCAGTGGAAAAAAAGAAGACATTATTAATATGAGAAGTACTTAGACTTATAATCCATGTAGTATTCGCATGGTATCCATCCAAGCATAAATGTTCACCAACATGTACTTATGAGTCGACTCAATATCATATATTCATGATCAATAGAAATAAGGATCATCGGCAACTCCATACTAGTCTTAATTCACTATTATCGCTCCTCCACCAATAATGAATGACTAGGGACAATTTAGATGGTATTCCATCCTCAATTTATTTTACTATCAAGTCACACACTTGATGACCATATGGAATAGCTTATTCATGGTAAATCACCAAATTAGAAATGTAAGATGATAATGAAAATGCCTTTTTATTGAAATATGAAACTAATAACTGTTGACTAGACCAAAACACATATACAAATTTACGACATATTACTAAAGGACTATTGTCTAACCCTCAAGAGTTTATAAAACTTGTTGATCGGACCAAACACCCCCAGAATAAACTACTAATATTATTTTGGGTCTAATATACCAGCAAGTGCAATGTGCTCCACAAGTAATAAATTGATTTAAGTCCGGGAGACGATCCCACGTAGAGTCTCAAGAATTCCTGATCAACCACCACTACTCAAGCTCCATACTATTTTGGACTATAAATGATATTGAATCCAAATTAAGTAGTTGGGGAAATTATACTAACGAGTAAAGTAAATGAGCAAATCAAATAAACCTAATATAAAGAATGTTAACAAAGAATATTATGAAAACAAATGGAAACCGAATAATTATCTTCGTAGGACACATCAAGTAATAATGCTATTGTGAAGTATCACCCCTCAGAAGTTAAGATTGATAAAACTCAATATTTCGATTTTAAAACTGTCTAAGGTTGCTACAAGAAATTGGGATTCTCCACATTAATCTACATTTCATTATCTACTTTTCCCGATTCTTCAAGACAGGAATGAGATAACTACTTTAAGTGACTTCCAATCTCATTTTCTTTTATAAATACCTATACCCATTTTATGGACTCCAAACCTAGCCCCAAGTTATCTACAAGCAAGGGATATACAACTTCAGATGTTTCAAATTAGAATAGATCATCCTCTCCTTGATTAGAACCTCACCAACACGGATCGGGCCTCACTATTCGAATTGAGGTGAACTCCTCGCTTGTTTAAATTGATAACCATTCAACTCTTATTTGATTTTCAAGCTTAGAAGAGATTTATCTAAGTAAACTTAAAGCTCATTGGGACCTCAAATAGCGTGTTAATATACCTTCGCAGTTTCAAATTTGTTCATAACCTCTTAGGACCCATTCAGGTCCCGTAGGGCCTCCTGAAATAGAGCAATGACAAATCTTATAACGGGGGTATAAGAAATCATATTCGATCAAAACAAGAACCCAACACCGTAAAGTACCCATAACCGAATTAAGAAATACTGGAAACGACCATGAAAGATAATTTCTGACTATAGTATCTACTTAATGGAAGTCGGATTCTTAATTATTGAATTACACCCAACAACATTCCTATCATAAGAATAACTCCAGAATGGAAATCGAAATTAATTCCGTAAATCGTTCAACTTCAAAGATTCCAGGTAGTAATTTGAAAGAACGGAATTCCTCGCATTCACTTCCGGGTCAAACACAATATCCACCTTAAAATAAACTAAAACTAAAACTATAAATTCACCTAATTCTAACTACACAACATTGAAGAAAAGAAAAGAAAGAAAAGAAAACTAAAAATAAAGAAAATGGAGCCTTCGCCACCCGCACTCTCGTCGGTCGCAGCTACTTAGAGAGTCATAGGCTGGTATTTATAGGGTTTTCATTGAGTCTTAATCCCAATGCGCTTTTAGATTTCCTAAGTGGGTTACCCATGTTAATGTTCGTGTCGCGATCAACTCCTTGTCGCGACATCATCCAGCGTCGCGACATCGATCTCACGTCGCGACACGCCTAAGTCTTCTCAGAAATCTTCACTGGCACCCCCGACGTCACACATCAATCCACGCCGCGACATCACTTTTGCCCCTGCGTGTTTCAATCGATGATTTTTGATGTCGTGGACCTCGATCTCACGTCACACCTCGGCCTTATGCTTGCGTGTTTCACCGGGTTCTTCGATGTCGTGGACATCGTTATGTTGTCGCGACCTCACCAAGTCTTCGCAAAGATTCAACGTCTTCTGGGTGTCGCGACATCAACTTTGTCGAGACGCCCTATTCTGTAAATTTCAACTCCAGTTTTCTTATTTTCGCAACAACAACCTATTGTCGCGGACATCAACTGATCAACAGATGCTTTAATTTTGTCGCCACTGTGATCTTCAACCGGTTGCCTCGTTGTCGCCGACATTACCTAAGAACTTACAAGCTTCCATTGATTATTCTTGATGTGTCGACATCAACTCGTCGCACATCGCCTTATGGCTATGAGGTTTTCACTTGATGGTCCCGTTGTCGTGATTATCCATCCCTTGTCAAATCGCCTACGACTAATGTGTCTCAATCGTTGGTTCTCATGTCGCTATTATCATCTGTCACACATCACTTCATGGTTCTTGCGCCTTTGAATCGGTCCTTCGTAGTGTCGCGACATCGCATCTCGTTCCGGCCATCAGCTTTTGGGTCTCGAGGTTTCAATCTGTTCCCGATGTCGCGACATCAATCTCAATGCCGCGACAACAGCTCATTTTTACGCCTCAACTCCGAAAGTGTGTCCATGTCATGACCTTCGATCTCAATGTCATGAATTTCGCCTTATGCTTGGGAGGTCTTCACTGTTATGCTTTCTGTCACGACTTCGGGCCTTCGTCGCGACAACAAACTTCGCTAACCCGGGCCATCTTCCAAACATGTCATAGCTTCGTCGATTTCGTCACGACTCTATCCCTCGTCGGGCGACATCAACCTTGTTTTACTTACTACGCCACGCGATATCACTCTCTTATGTTTCCCCGCTTTCAACTCACCGTTTATTCAGGATCCCCGTCGCTGACCGTATCAAATTTCCTTCACTTTCCCATGTCGACTCAGAACTGGATTGTGTAACCCCCAAAGCTGCAACATTAGTTCGCCGCTTGCTTTCTGGTCATTCCGCTATTTTCGCATCTCAATTCATCAGCTAACGCATTTTCCACCGCATTTCTTTCCTTCTTTATACTCCGTACTAACAAATTTAGAGTTTTTCATACTTCGTACATTCACTCATATTCCTTTTACATTAAAATCAATAAAAATGGACTAAAAATAGATGACTTTGGGGCTCATCAATAATAATTACACTATCATTCTGGGTTCATCACTAACAATCCCGCCAGACTAGGGCCAATCCGACATGTAATCTGACACCCATTGACCTAATAAGGACTCTCATACTTTATTTGTGGTAGTATTTAGTTAGTGGATCCAGAATGTTGTCATTGGTAGATACTTCAGATATCTTGACATCTCCTTTTATTAAATAATCTCTGATGAGATGAAAAGTCTAAGGCTGTGGTTCGATCTCTCTGTGTGATCTAGGTTCCTAATAGGCTATAGTCCCATTATTGGTCACAAAATAGGTCCATAGGATTCGAGATACTAGGAACCACCCAAGTCCAAAGGATGAACTTCTTGATCCAAATGTACCTCCTAGTCGCTTCCATGCAACTATATACTCAACCCTCTATAGTAGAATCAACTACTGTCTCTATTTTGAACTTTTCCGCTTAATAACACCTCAATTCAAACGAAACACAAACCCGATCATGATTCTGAATCATCTTGTTTCTGGATCAGTTTATCAATGTAACCATTTACAAATTAGCTTCAATCTTCCCTGTCCCTCCATAAATTAAGAATGTATACTAGATCTTTCATACTAAGGATATTCTTAATCGTTGTCCGTTGGACTTTCACCGGGATTTGACTGTATTTGTTGGGTCATAATTTTAAGGCATAAGGACACAATCCCAATGAGTACACAACATGGCATACATGATAGATCCAATAGAAGAAGCATAGGAATCTTACTCAGCGATAGTGCTCATCTTGCATCAGTCAGACACCTGAGGTCTCATAATTAATGCCGCGACACATGTGCAAAAACTCCCTCTTAGAGTTTTGCATACATCAACCTATTCAAGACTTTTGTTCATATATGTATGATTCACTACGTAGGGTCGAGCCAAAAATCAACAAAATTTATATACACCTGTTCCTACCACCCGTAGTCGCTTTACCCAAGATGTTGGTCTGGGGTCAACACTGGGATGGGGGTTTTCATCCTAAAAATATTTTACTGTCTGTTGTGTATTTATTTTGACTTTGGGAATTATGTTTCAAAAAACAAGTGGGGAATGGTTTGAAATCGAGAATTGTAAAACTCGAAAGTTAGTAAGAAAGTTAATTTTGAAGAATTAGTCACTAACTCATGTTGGGCAAACAAGGTCCTGTTTTTATCCCTTCACTGTTATGACAAGCAAACCTATAGTCCCCGGGTATAACCGATCTATGTCTTAACTAGCAAACTCACCTATGAAACAACCTCATTTGAGTCAATACGTGTAGCATGGTGCTATGGTCTTTATCAAGTTAAACCCTAACATTTAATATCATCTCGTAGGCTCGTAAAGACTATCTAAAAGAATCACAATTCCAAAGCATGGAGAGTATTGGCCAAATCAACATGTCAAGCAGCAACTCCTAATTTGAGAAACCTAACATATAAATATCATTTTAGAGGCTTGTAAGACCATTTAAAGAATCACGACCTCTCTCTAATTCGAATATGCACCTGGATTCTAAAGTTAATGGAGAGTATCGGGCCAAATTAATGACATTCAATGTTATAAACCATGTTTTGGAAAATATATGGGCCATAAATACACTACATAGGCTTTTATACAAGAGGACAAATATGTATTTGCCTCCACCACCAAAAGTTAGCTTCCTCTCCTTCTTCAAAAGAAAGGAGGTTTAGTCAAGCATCTCTCAGTTGTCATCCCCAAGAGGTGTGTTCATGTACGGAAAGTGGGAGAGAAAGAAGAGAGAAAAGAAATAAAAGCAAACCTAAAATAAAAGACTTTATTTACAAAATAAACTGACAAAAATATCTTCTCCACGCATTGTTGGTCCTCCTCCTCTCTTTAGGGGTTACAAAACTATAGGTTTATATAGCCTCCTCAAAAGGAAAATTAAACCTATGAAATCACTAAGTTATGTACCTACAATACACCAAGTCTGAGGCTTAGTTCCAAGCATTACACTACAAAAACATGACGAGAAGCACTCAAACTCAATGATCGAGGAATCGCTAACTAAATTTAAATCTACGGTCTACGAAACAAGAAATTATTAGAGTATAATTACGGCATTTAAATTTCGCTGTTAATAAATTTTTGTGAGAATAAATCAATTATTTTCATGCAGGAACAAGGCTAGCGAAATTTGGAGTGGTTCATAAATTTACATTCGTTAGTTACAAATTTTCCCTAAGGTTGCGAAATTTCGCAACCCATTAAAATTTTCAGCTTACGAAAATTCGCATTGTTGATTCACTCCGTCTTCAACTCCGTATCACATTTTTCATTTTGTCTTGATTTTTCCTTATTGATTTGGTTGGTTGATGTATTGAGACTTGAGTCTAAACTTCATGATTTCCTATCATTCATCTCATTGAACCTAAAGTGCGCAAAAGCCCGCAAAATGTACTCAAAATACTTAAATGTATAGGCATAGATGACCAACACTTCACTGGTATGAATGACATGATTAACGCGCAAAAAGTTAAATTCTCAAAACCTATCTAACAGGTCTAAAATTGCACTTTTGGGCATTAATCAATGTACTGACTTAAATAATCATTCTTTAGATCTGTCTCTATAGATTCGCGTCTTAGAATATGTTTACCACCCAAGTCTTCTTTCATCAGAAACAACTACCTAGCCAAGACTTGACATTATGCAAAACTGGGATGTCATTTCCAATTAGTAGGATGTCATCAACATAAAGCATTAGAAAAACTATCGCACTCCCACTAACCTTCTTGTGAACACAATGTTCATCTTCATTTTTTATAAAACCAAGATAATTTTAATTGTTTCTATCAAAATGAAGATTCTAGCTGAGATGTTTCGCTTTCAATCCATAAATGGATTCAAGTCAGATACCTTCAAACATTCCTCGGGATTGACAAACCCGGGTTGTGTCATAACACATCCCGAGCAATTTCCTAAGAAATGTTGTTTTGACATCCATTTGGCCATATTTTGTAACGTAGTACGCGGGGCCATGGCTAATGATTCTAAAAGACTTGGAGCATAGCCACTAGTGAAAAAGTTTCATCATAGTCAACACTATGCATTTGCTTGAAACCTTTGCAACCAACGTGGCCTTAAAGGTAAGGCATTGTCATCCATGCTCTGGCCTTCTTTGAAGACCCACTTGCACCCTAAGGCCCTGTAATTCATTAAAGACCATCTCAAGGTCCAAACTGTTATCATAATATGGATTGTATCTTAGATTTATGGCTTCAGTCATCTATCGTAGTCTCTGACTAGATATAGCCTCTTAGATGGGCGAGCTCATGATCCAGAGATGACATCATGATTGCTCAAGCATAAGAAATCCATATCTCAGGATTATGACGCATCCCACTTAATCCCAGTCTCAGGTTACTCGTGTATTCAACAACATCTCAGAAACCCGTTGTTTCCATAACCTAGCTCAATGCTTCTCCGTGGGTGCCCGACCCCACTGCTCGACCTTACTCCCACTAGTTCCTTTGGACATGCCTCTAAAAATATAGCATTGAAGCAAATAAACACTTGTTCTTCAACTATTGTAGAAGTAGTAACTTTGCTTCTTTGGGGATACCCCACAAAAAGCATTTATTCGATTTAAAGAATTGTCTAGATCCACGTTTCATGTTTGACAAACCCAAATTCTTAAGAAAAGACAAACTAAGAGGCTTCCTATTCATATCTCATATGGTGTCTTTTGAACCGACTTAGATAGAATATGTTGCAGAAATGTAGTCGTTTCAAGTGCATACCCTCAAAAAGATATCAGAAAGACCATTGACTCATCATTTCAGACGCCCCAAACTCGGGTCCGTTGGACAACCCGTCAACTTGCTGGATACATGTAGCCATTGAGTGTCTCAATGCCATAAAATGAGTGTCTCTCTACCCTAGATTCAAACATGAGTAAAAATGGCCACGTCAGGCCCATACATCCACACTCACTAAAATATAACCAACTATATTACAACAGTTTCAAGAGTAAATTACACTCCTATACAACATGCATGGATCATAATGTTTCATACATGTTTTACAAAAATATATAATCAAAGCCACATGTCGGCTTTCTCTGTGCGGGTCTTCTAGTGAAACCGCCTTCCCGAGTACCCCTATACCCGGAGTGGGGATCCCACGACGGGGTGAGCAAATGCATAGTGTTGAATTTTCCGCATTGCTACTTCCCACCTAGCCTTTACGCAATGACAACACACCAAACATCCAAGTAAACATACAAGTCCCAATGTTCACATGTTATGGATGAGAAATGTGGACTCAACCCTTCTCACTTCTCAAGCTCCCTATTGACTCCCCACGCATGCCTGCTGGTTGCAGAAACATCGCTTTCAAAACAAAATGTTTTTATTCGAAACATAATACCAATTTCATGAAATTTATTGACAACCCTTCGAGGTGAATACCGAGCAACTCTCCTCAAAATGGGCCTTGTAATATCCTCCGCTATGAATCGTTGGACAACCTTCAAGGCAATTCTTCGAAAATCTTCCATGAAATTCATTTGACAACCATGTTTTTCATGTCACGCACTCATACCTATTGTTCTGTGCTACTCCCAAAGGCATATGAAATGCAATATACTATTTCATTAATAATTCATGTTAATATATCAAGCATGCATATTAACGAAATTCACACAAAGCAATATGTTATTCATTCATAGTACACACTCCAAAACTAGGCCTACATGGGCTAATAAACAAACCGAAGTCCATCTTGGAACCGAAAGACACATAAACACACACAAAGTCATGTGAACAAATTAACCTTAGTCTCAAACTGTCCAATGACCACCCTAGATTTCATCAAATCAATCTTTGAACGAAAACATGGCCATCCAGCCCTCAAGATATCTCATCTATTAGCCGAGTTTCATTAAAGAATAAATTCAAGTAGGAGAAACCTACCTCTCGAAGTTGTCGAAACTCAATACCTGCATTCACACTTATTCCTTTGCGTGGGATCAACTTTGCTCTTGTCTCATGTGTAATTCACGACCAATCATCGAAAACTGCAGGGTATGCAGCCTCCTCCCAAAAATTTCTCCATCTCTTTCCCTTTCTTCCCTCTCTCTCTATTTTTCCCTTCGCTTCTCCCCCATCCAATTGGTCACAGTTGGGTGAAGTTGGGTCGTTGTAACTTGTCCCTCACGGCCACTTTGTCACTTGTCACATTCCACGGCTTTTGATTTCACCTATCCTTCATCCACCTGTTACTTCCAATGACATGATAAGCCATGTCAAGGACCCACACTTGAGCCTGTTTGACTTATCTCCACTGACATCACAGACTCACACCACCAACACATGCTATGTCCATACTATCTGGTGCTCGAAAAATCCAGCCCAACTGTCTGGAATTCAAGAAATTAATGCAGGCTAGATTTATAGACGATTCCAACGGTGGGAACTGTCATTATCCAAGATTTAGAAAAATTGGATTTTGAGTAAAACACATTTTTCTTTCTCGAAAAATTGTAATCTTCTGCCTACATCATCGAATCGAACCATACTCCACAAGGTCTCTATTTCTCCGCTCGGAAAACCACTATTTGGGTGTTCAGGTGAGCCAATTGTAAACTATTCCACAATCTTTAAGATAGTCAACAAATTCCTTACTTAGGTATTCACCACCTCGATCTGTTCTAAGAGCTTTAATACTTTTACCAAGTTGGTTTTGTACTTATTTCAATATTTTGAACTTTTCAAAAGATCATCCTTATGTTTCATAAGATGTAGATACAAACATATCTACTATAATCATCCTGTAGCAGAATGGAAGATTTGGGTAGCCCTATCTCTGGCAAAGAGAACCTATTGGCCCACATACATCGTGCATAAGGCCCACAAGTCATCAAACCCTTCACTAAGGTGACTGTGTGGTGTTTCTTGTCATTTTTCTTCCTAAGAACAAGATTCACATACTATAAGATCTAAAACGAATGAATGTGTGTGCTTATTCTGATGGAGTTTGGAAAACACGCTTTTCTCTCGCTTTTATATATCTAAATGACAAGGCTGAAGATAGGCCTGGCTTAAACCAGATTCAAACCTTTGGTACAATGTTATGTTAATACATTTGATTTGTCATGGTTTAGATATAGAGACCATTTGATGCTTAGCATCCCATAAAAGATATCACTGCATTAAATGAGCGTATTATTCTTTACAAGAGGATCCAACCATGTCCAAAACAAGAAATGGAATTAATATTTACCATAGTAGGGAAACATAATAACAATTATCTAATTTCCAAACTAGTCCCAAAGACAACAATAAATACAGTTCAGATAACTAAAATAACACTTTGCTCCATTGGCTCACCGTAGGTCCACCTTCGCTTTAGCCAATGATCTACTATTTTGGAGACCCTACAATACTTCATACAAAATGTGTGAGATCCACAACTAGCATCCGATACCCACAGAAACTACAGATAAATTGGATTCTATTACATAAACACCAAGATGTGTCTCACTACCCTTCTCTTTCTTCGTATCTTCCAAGTGGCGTCATAATTCCTTTTCTAATGACCCGACCATTGTAGAAAAGCATTGCCCTTCCTTGGTTCCTAGCCTTAGGCTGCTTGGGCTTTTAAGCTTTTCCCCTTAGTACGGGATTGGCTTTTGTTATCCTTGGTCTTGCCTTTGTTACCCATTTCTTCTTTCAGGTTCCATTCTTACTCCTTAAACCATCGAACATTACTAGCCTTAATGTTCCTTCAAGCCAAAGAGTCTTGGCATCCCGTGCACTGGGAACAAGTTTCTCCATGTTATACATATTGTAGTTCATAACAAAACCATCATAAGCATCATGTAGAGTTTGGAGAATGATATCAGTGGCCAAGTCTTGGCTAATCGGTAGACCAAGCTTCTCAAGATGATCTAGATAGTCATTCATTTTTAAGACATGAGGGACATGAGGGCTAAATGGGCTGCCTATAACCATTTACAGGAAAGTAATGCCTTTTATATGGCAAACTCTAATGCGCTTTGCCTCTTAGGAACATTTCCTTTGAGATGGACTATCATAGTAAATGCCCCATATCAAACTATCTCGCTTTTAAAGCTCGATTCAAGGGTGGCGCATGAGGCATTTAATATCGATCAATTATTTTCTTTGATGCTTAACAGGTATCCCTTGAGTCTCTGGGGAGATTTGCACATGTTCTTGGTATAGGCTGTCTAGGACATACACAAAGCTCCTCAAGATACTCCTAACTTGATAACACAGCTGAATAAGAGACCTGTATTTTTTCTACTGCTAAAATTGATAAAAAAAAATAAAATAATAAAAACCCAAAAAATTAATTACAGCTAGGTAAATTAGAAATTTACCAATGAATCAAAATGTCATACAGCAAAGTCAATATGCCAAAGTGGGAATAATAAGTTAATTTAAAGTGTAAATGAAAGAGAGACTAAGGACCAAATAGAAAAATGGGAAAAACTTACCTAAAAGTATGCTAAACAAGGACTTAATCTTGTAAAGAGAAAAGACTAAAAGTGGTCTTGAAATGAAGAGAGGCTTCATTTGTACAAGGGAGAAAAGAGACACGTATAGAGAGAGTAAGGGAGAAGGCAATTCCTTTCGTGTTTTCCCATCCCCAGAAGACTGCTTGGTCTGCTGAAGAAGAAAGAAGAGGCCTGTAGAGATTAAGGTATGGAACCTAACTAAAACCCCTATTTTCTCAGAGCCATTTGGACAAATCATTTTGTGTAAAGTGTTCTTGATTATTTTATCTAGTTTGAGGTTTTATATTGTTTTGATTGGTTTGGATTATTTTGAGGAATTTTTTATGGGCAAAGGAAATGATTTGTGTTTCAAAGTGAGTTGTCACAAAATTTTTCAAAACCTTGTTTTTGCTTTATTATAGGAAGTCAAGTTATAATTCATCCAAATTGAGGACTCCAGTTGGTAAGAACTTATAAGAGCTAGAGCTACAAATTTATAGAGGGACTAGGGAGAAATTGTGGCCTAAGGCTCTGATATATTTAAAGTGAGCTCGTGAATGATGGGGGCATGCCTGCTTTTAGGTGTAGTTATGGTGTTTTGGGCCTTTAAGCTGAGCTCACTAATCCAATTGAGTGATTCAAAATATAGGTAACCATAATTTAGGGGGAAACAATTTACTTGAAGAAAGCATGCAATTTGTAACCCCAAAAGTGTCCCAACTGTCAAAGTGAGATATAGGCAGAATAATTTGATTGCTTTGTACTAGAGTGGTCCTGATCTAAATGTAATAACTCAGTTTAGTAACTCAAATTGACATCTAAATTACAAGAAACCCTAGGGAATCATAGATGCAAATGATTATTAGGAACTATTACCACTTTATGGGATTTAAGACCCAAGGAAATTGAGAACAAGAGAAATCAATTAGCTCATGGTATTAAAATGTCGTAACTCTGAGTCTGCATCCAAAATGAGATGATTCCACTCCCACTGAAAATAGACTCAGCCATTATTTTATTGAAGAAATTATGAGAAAATATATCTATGTAACCCCACATAAAATTTTTCAAGTGAAGGGAATATTGTAGACATCAACCCTAACCAAAATCATAGGAATGCATTAAACCGATTTTTCGGGGTCGTTTCTTCGAACAGGACATATCTATGATGGATTAAAGGCTGGGTGACGAGGAAGCTTGACCCAAGAACGGATTCTAGAATAGAATCTAAGAGTGACAACCTTTGGGTTTGTTCTTCACACTTTCATTTTTGGGCTTTTGTGTTTTGTTTGACAAACTAAATTTGGTGGCATGAGGCGAGTATGCATGTGCAGCTTTGTTTGAGCCATAATGATCTTAGTTTGGTTTCAATTTCTCTCTCTATTTCTAAAATGTTTGAAGGATATAAAGGTAGGATTTATTGAAATGAATTACATAAATTGTATATCGATTCGTTTTAAATTGATACAAATTGACAGTGAAATGAATTGCACATGAAAATCGTATGAGTATCGAAACCAAGCATTTCTTTGGATATAAATGGTATATATGATGAGTTTAAAAGTAATCTATTTTATCCATTTTGTTTGATTTTAATGTAAAAAGGAATATTTCAGAGGTGATAACATAAGAAACTCACCAAATTTGTTATTTGGCAGAGTATAAAAGAAAGAAGAAATATGGAAAATAAAAGAAATGGTGGGAATAAAAAATGTAAGAAGTGGTCAAGTAAGAAATGGAAACAAATGGTTGATCTATTGATGCGCTATTTGTACACCCGTATTGCGAGGTCACGATATCGATAAGTGAAGGAGCCAGCAACTGGTCACGATAGAACACCAAGAAGCGCCTCGAGGATTAACCGTAAGAGAATGATGTACGACAAAGATCGTGATGTCGCGACAGTCGGATGTCGCGACCTGGGATGGAGGTCGCGACAAGAGAATCGCCTAGCCAATGGCTGTGCCTGGGGTGATGAGCTTGAAGACCGAGTCGCTGTCACACAGCAGGACCGTCGATAACTAAGGGGCAACCAAATAAAGCCTTCAAAGACATAATGGTGGTCGCGACAAGATATCATGTCGGTCGAGACCAATTGGAAACCCGCAGGGTATAGTGATGTCATGATTAGTGGATCATGTCACACATCGAAGACATCAACTAGCAACGTTGAGACTTAAGTTGATGTCGCGACGCGAGATCGACGTCATGACAGAGATCAATGTCATGGCGAACGTAAACACTGGCCAACCAACTTGAATCCACAAAGACCGCATTAAATTCAAATTCAATCGAGAAACCCTATAAATAAGCGCCTACCCCGTATGAAAAGTACGCATGCGATTACGCACGAGATCTGGGGTAAACAAGGCCTATTTTCTTTATTTTCCTTTTAGCTTTTTTTTCTTTTTTCTTTTTCTCAATGTCGATAGTTAGAGATTAGATTAGATTTATCGTCGGCTTCGTTTTCTTTTCCGGAATTACGTTATCGCTTGAGCGTAATAATGCGTAATTCTATTCTTTTCAAAATTACCACCGAAATGTTTGAAGTTCGATACAAATTTCCGAATCGACTTTCGCCCGAATCAAGGTGCTTATTCCATGATCGAGGAATGGTCGAGCGTGTAATTCAGCATTGAGGAATCCAGCCTTCCATTATGAATGCTATAGTCGAAAGTATCTTTCCGTAGTCGCGTTTCCAGCAATTAGAATTTCGCTATAATTACTGGTTTTGGGTTTATTGTTTTCTGATTCAATACGCTCTTATGACCCGCTTAAGATTGTTTCATTGCTCGATTTCAAGGAGAACCTCTCAGTGACATGTAGAAGACATTCTCGAGAGTTGTGAACATTTCTTTGAAGGTATATTAACCTCGCTATTAGAGATCTAATGAGCTTGTAAGTTTACTCGATAAACCTCTCTCACCTGCACCCAAGAAACAAGTTGAACTAGTTATCACTTTAAATAAGCAAAGAGTTCACCTCACTGATAAGAGGCCAATCCCGTGCTTATCGAGACTAATCAAGGAGAGGTGATTCATTCTAATTTCTCGAGGGAAGAAAACTGGAAGTTGTATATCCTTCTCACCGATAACTTGGAACTAAGGTTTACGTCCATAAAATGGGCAAGGGAAGTATTACAAAGAAAAAATACCCGCATTAAGGAAATCCTCGGTGTGGTTATTCATTCTGCTCAAAGAACTGAAAAATTAGATAATGAAATGTGGGAGTGTGAGAGATCCAACTTACCCGCTAAACGCTCGACATTTCTTAAACCTCGAATATTCAAGAAGTTTTATTGTATTAATTCATAGAATTGGTACTTCACTATAGCAAAGATAATTTGATGTAAACCTTTGAAAGATAATTATTCAATGTCCATTTATTTTCTTAACTATTCTTTATTCTTTATTCTTATATATTCCGCCTTATTTGATTGTTCATTTATTTTACTCAGCAGTTAGTATATTTAATTTTTAAGTCGGACTTTACATTACTTTATAGTCCAAATAGTACTGAGCTTGAGTAGTCAGGTAGTTGATTAAAAATTCTTGAGATCTTTGTGGGATCGAGAGCTCGGGACTTATATCCATTTTATTATTTGTCTAATTGCAGCACTTGGTGCAGATATCAGGCCAAAACCAAAATTAAAAACACTGATGAATCTAGGAGATTTTTGTCTCAATAAGTTTTATGGTGCGTCGGGATACAATAGTCCTTTCGTAATTGTGCAACTAAATTTGTAAGGGCGTGTTTTGCCTGGCCAACAAAAGTTTTACGCCGTTGCTCAGGACTCCAAAGAATTTAGTAAATCAATATTCGTATCGAAAGAAGGAAATGCCACTCCACATTTCAAGAAAAGAACAAAAGCCTGGTTATTTTTAACCACTAACCTTAACAAACCATATTGAATATATTTGTTGTTTTTGACTAATCCTATTATCGGGGAGTGTGTTTTATTTTAAAAAACCTCGTCTGTGGTTAAAATCGATTCACTGATCACTAGAGAAATACTTCGCAGCCTGAGAAAGACAAGGAAAAGTAAAACACCACCATGGCATGAAAGACAGGATCAACCGAAATGCACGTCAACGTAAGACCCCAATCAACGAATACCATGGGAGGGACTTTAAGCCTATCATTCAAGATGAATAATTGCAATCGTACACCGCTATCGATGCCAACAACCTTCGGAACTAAAACCAGATTCACCACAATGGTGTAGCAACACCCGCCATCGTCATCCCAATCAAGATCCTAATGAAACACTCAGAGATTCTCGGGATATAAACAATGCGCTTTCGTTGAACGGGCATAACTGCAGGCCATCGTC
Organism: Tetrastigma voinierianum; assembly: GCA_016808115.1. Taxonomy (NCBI): domain Eukaryota; kingdom Viridiplantae; phylum Streptophyta; class Magnoliopsida; order Vitales; family Vitaceae; genus Tetrastigma; species Tetrastigma voinierianum. The sequence goes on along the minus strand of JAEQBH010001854.1, from coordinate 119,218 downwards.
ATCCATCTCATTCCTCTCTGCGAGACGCCGTTCACATGGGCATGAAATTCTACCATATGGTTCCCGTTGATACTGGGAGAAATGGTGCAGAGTCTATTTAGCGCATTCTTTCCCATCACCACCCCGTAGCGAGGAGGGGAAACTACCAGGTTCTCGCCAGGCGAAGACGAGAGTCTAGACAACTGGGCAAAGATTCAAAGGCTGTCAGGAAGATGTCCAATGACGGGATAGATCCGAAGACTCGATGGACATTGTATATCATGCTCAATGATATATCAAAGCGGGGATCACTGATGCTTCATGTTGTGGAGCATTCAAGTAAAAGGTTGAAGAGGCAAGTAGAGTTGATCAAGACCAAGAAGGTAATATGAAACCCTTCGGTTTTCAAGATACAAAGAGAGGAAAGGGATCATGGAGTCGAAAGATGACAGCCACGGAGGCCAAGTCGATGCCATACAGTCGACAAGCAAGACAGATAAGACACACACGCCCATGAAATAGAGCAATGAAAGAGAGTTATCAATGAAAAACGAGTCACAAGAACAATTTTATGATGTCATGAGGTTGTTATCCGTGAGCCAAGAGCTTCTACCATTTCAAACCCGCACTAACTGCAAGACATTATCATCCAACACCGAGGGAACCATGAGAACTCCTAAGGCGATGGAGGGGTTTCACAAAGTCAAGGTACTGGACAGAACCCTCAACACAACAACCACCGAGGTTCCAGTTGGGCAGTTAAGGAACAACACGTAAATGAATATCGTAATGAGGAGGGCCCAATCTTTGTGCGAATGGGATGTCGATTGGGGATACAGAAGTCATGGAACCCCTTCCATGAACAAAGCCATAGAATAGCAATCATACCACTTCACTTTTCGTAACACCACCACGTATCCTCAAGAACTAGAGAGACAGTGTAAGGGCCATTCTAACCCCCGCAAAGCTGAGAGATACCTTCCTGTTAAAACAAAGAAAACTGAGGATCGTATATCAGACAAATTAGGAGTAAAGGAATAAAAGATGAAAGAAAAAGATGACAAGAACAAAGAAGGAGCAAGACCAAAGTGGAAGAGGTAATCGAGAAAGAAAAAGCAAGGAGGTAGAAGGGAAGAACATCCAAGACCTAGGACCGTTGTTCCATCACGCAGACCAAACCAAGACAGAGAGCAAGCTTGCAAGGTTCTTGAAAACTTTCCAAAGTCGGGAGACGGCATGTCTTACTATGGTAACTCGGGATGTCATTTCATGCAAAATTTTTTCAAGGACACACTGGCAAGAAAAAATAGTAGAGGGGAAGGAATAGGTGAATTCACCGCCACTTCTGCGCAGGCATCGTAAAAGAACCACCAGAAGATGAAAGACCCAGGAGTCACTTCCTCAGGCTGTTTGGAGAACAGATCTGTGGCTTCCAGATCAGAGCTTGCACACTTGATGCCCTTTCCTGCTGGCTTGAAATCCAGTTTGGGGAGGTTATTCCACCCACCATACTCTTCAAATGATGCATGCATCGATGGTGGAAACCCCAAGGTCTTAGAAGACAAGTTGTCATTGTTGGGAAATTTGTTTTCTTAGTAGACTTCATCATTCGACATGGAAGAAGATTCACAAGTACCGTTTATCAAAGACCATTCTAGCCACTGAGTCGCTTCGATTGACATTCGTAAGTGAGTTCTTAATTCCAGGTTGGAGAAGAAGCCGCTTTAACCCACTGCAGTATGCAAAATATAGGACAGACAAGGAAAGGTACAGCGATTTGTCTATATTCTCCAACCTGATGTTAATAGCTGAATGTATTACTCAAGTGACAATGAAAAGAGATGAATTCCCAGATATCTAAGATGTCTATTCATCATACATCACATTTTAGAAACTATGATGAGCTTGAAGCAAAACTGAAATGACAATGGGAAAATATTGAAAAGAGGAATTCATCAAGAAACCAAGCAAGGGTAAGGACTAGCTTTAAGAGCTACACGTTATTTAGTATGTTTACTTTAGAATTACCAGCAAAAAACCATGATCATTTCACCCGCCTCGTGATGTCATATGTCATGAACAAAGATTGTCAAAATATTATAGCTTATATGGAACATGGTTGGTCCATCAGAGTCAAGGTACGGGTTCATCAATTTATATTACAGATCACAAGAGACTTCAAAACCATCTCAGAACACCAAAGGAGACTCAATCAAGTGACTAAGGAAGAATAAAGAAGGTACTCAAAATTGTCAATGGTTTTTATCTATGCTATTTCAGACGTACTGGGTGAGCCCAATATGGTTCAAAGCAGGGCTTATCAGATCGGAATGAAAAATGAATTGATTCCAACAAGAATAGTGGATGATGGGAGGGTATGTATTGATTAAGGTGAAGTTGAATTCAAGAACCGTAAAGATCATTTCCCGTCTTTCATTGATCGATAAGTTGGATGTTAAGGTGACAATCACTTTGTTTTCCCACTGGTATCAGATACAATCAGATTATTAGACTCCAGGACCAAGAGAAGACTGACCTCATTACGTCCTATGGTACCTTATTCGGCATGCCATTTAATGTAGGCTCCGCTTACATTCCAAAGTATGATGTCAATATTCTTTATCTGGTTGAAGAAGTGATGGAAATTTTCATGGATGACTGAACGGTGGTATGGATCCACTTTGATCACTGTTTAGACAATTTGAAACAAGACTTCAAAGATGTCAAGACAAACAAATTAGCAATGAATTAAAAAATGCCATCTTATGGTGACAAGGTATTGTCTCAAGACAAATTCCCACTGACTAGTTGACCAATCCAAGGTATCCATTATCAAAACCTCAGACCACTCCACCACGCAAAGCAGGCAGTTTTGGGCATATTTGATTTTACGTGAGATTCATCAAAGACTTTTCAAAAATAGCTTCTAATTCAATTGCATTGGAAAAAGATACAAGGTTCAATTTACGACTTCATGCAGGATGATTTTTAGAAATTGCACTGACATATTGCACCTATAATATTGCACCATAATGACCTGTAGGATTTGTACACTGTGTGATGTCATGGATTTTATTGGAAATGGTTTGGGGCAAAGAAAAGTAGAAAGTATTCGTAATACATAATTATACAGACCTTCTTGAATGGTTAATGAGAACTACTAACAACCTGGAAGGAGACAAGAATATAGTATTTATTTCAGAAAATTTAGGCACACATTTTAGGATCCCATAGGTATCTACACTCCATCATGCCATCAAATACTTATTGCCTGAGAAAGAAGTTTGTGTTTTCAAGATTGATAAGTATGGTGTCATTGTCAAGGTGAGTTTGATTTGGGAAATCATGATAAAAGTGGGATGTGGACAATGTGATAGCCGATCACTTGTCAAGAGTAGAAAGAAGCGCTGATGAAGAAGAAATGTGATGTTAATGCAGAACTTCCCGATGAGCAATTGTTTGGTTTCCTTCCAACTTCCATGGTATGGTCGATATTGTAAATTATCCTGGGCTCAGGAGTAATGTCTCAATTAGCCACCAAATGTAAGAGGAAACCTCTAATCGACAAATAGGGTATTATATTTGGGATGACCCACTATTATTCAAAAAGAGGTAAATACATGTTAATAAGAAGATGTACTTAAAGCGAACAAGGCAACATTTTAAATGAATGCCATGCACCATATGGGGGACATTTTTTCCGGGAGAAAGAACAACTCACAAGATACTCCACCGGGATTTTATCGGCCCACTATCTCGAGATTAGGTCGAGGGCTTGAATTATGTGGGATAGATGCTAAAAGATTGTGCTATCACAGCTAGTAACAAATATCCCTCGTAGGTATTATGGAGGATAATAAATTTTTGATGTATGGGGAATAGATTTTATTGGACCTTTCTGACTATCATTTGAACCTTATACATACTTTATTAGCGGTGATCACGCTTTCAAATGGGTGGAAGTATTTGTCCAAGGGGAATGATACACACAAATTTAGGAGTTTCTCTTGCAAAAGAAATATTTTGGAGCATTGAACAATCTTAACTATCATTAGTGATGGGGAAACCCACTTGCAAATACCAAAATATTTGCAAACCCTATGAGTGTGTGTTGTGATCAAGGATGCAATGAGTTTAGCTTATCATCCCCACCAATGGATGCGTAAATTTCCAATGTGAGATCAAAAGCAATACTTGAAAGACTAAGTGAGCCCAAGCAGAAGGATTGGCCTTCCAAACTTGACGATGCACTCTCGGCTTACAGGATCGCATACAAACCCCCATCGGAATGTCCCCATACAGTTGTTTTTGGCAAACCATGTCATTTACCTCTTGAATTGGAAATACAAGGCAATAATATCAAGAAGTTAAACTGATTTATATTGCATAGAAAGATTGTCTAACCTGTCTCAATTGGAAGAATTGAGAAATGAAGCCTATGATAATGCTTAGAATATACAAAGACAAGACAAAGAAATCAGTATGATCGAGAATTTTGAGAAAAGAGTTCGTGAAAGTGTGGGGAACATGTTCCTTTGTGACTTAGACTGAAATTGTTTCCTAGGGAACAAATCCAGCTGAGTGGCCATACACGCGGTGTCGGCACTACATTTGGTATAAAGTGACATCATGACCTGGAGCACAAAGAATTCGTCAATGGGACGAGGTTGCATTATCTAAACAGGGAAGAGGAAAATGAAGAACTCAATTGGTTCTAAGTGAAAAAGCAAGTAAAGTACCACAACATAAAAGTCCAGTTTAAGGACCTAAAATCAGCAAATTTAATGGGAAAGTAACCCATAAGTGATTTAATTTTCCTCATTTTGGGAGTTTTGAAATATTTTCTTTAGTTGTCGAAAATTAGGGTAAGATTTATTTTTAGTAAGGAGATTTAATTTTTAGAAATCAATTGTAGTTTAATTAGATTTTTCCTTTGAATATTGCGTGAGCTTCGTAAGGTTTAGTAAGACATGAATGGGGGTATAACCATAGGAACAATTCCAAGAATCGTAGAAGTCACAACATGAGGTGGGAGTAACCTTTCCTCCCTAACCCAATTTCAGATATACTTGAATTGATTGTTAAATCTTTGTTTGAGATGCCTCAAGAGATGTCTAAAAGGGTTAGGAACAATAAGAGAATTCAAGGTCTTGAGATTATCAGAAGAGGGCTTAGGTCACACAGTAGTGGTTACGTCGCGACATAAGTGATGTCACACAAAACATCGATGTCGTGGACCCTGCTTGGAAGCGGGCACTTTGTGAGCATTAAAGGAAGAAGTTGGGTGATATAGTCACGACATCCACTGTGGAAGTTCACGACAGAATTGCTCAAAATGAAAAAACACGTCGCAACAACCCCAACAAGGGAAATAATGGGGAATAAAACAAATAAAAAGGGGATGTCGCAACATGATAATCAAAAAAAAAAAAAAAAAAAAACAATTTAAATCCACCTGATGTTCGCAACAAACTTAGTATGTCCGATATAAAAGAGTTTTTAATGCTACTAACTCACTTTAAAAAGCCCTAAATTCAATGATCTCAAATAAAAGAGGCGAAATTGAAGTCGCGACTGCTTAAGGAAGCAATAATTACCTACAAACACTGGGATTGAACTGCAACCCGTTGAAACTTTATCATTCACCTAAACCATAGCTATTCACCCTTCTTCTCCTTCCTTCTCAATCTCAACCCTCGAAAACCCTGCAACCCAAACCTTTGAGCTTTTCTTCCGTTTCCAATGGTTGAAATTCCCACCCTAGTTCCTAACCTAGACGAGATTATGAGGGAACATGAACAACAACAAGAAGAAACTCGCCAAGAAGAACACTTAGACTAGACTGGCTGGGAAGAAATACAGTGAGAAGTGCCATCAAACACCCGAGCCCGACAAACTCCCAAGAAAGAGCGAAAAGGAAAGGGAAAAAGTAGAGAATAAGAAAAGTAGAAGACTGTGGTCACAAGCGCATCTCCTGGAAAATATTAAGGCTAATAAGTGGGTTTGTCACATGTAGGAGATTCAAAACCTCATATTCTTTCAAGGAGATGATAGAGCGTAGAGGGTGGAGAAGCCCCCGCTACACACCAAAAAATCGTGGTACGCAAAGACTGGGTAAGAAGTAGTTTTATTCAAATTTCAGGTAAGAAGGATGGGCTGGTTTTCGTTAGAGGGAGTCTGGTTTCATATGAAGCCAAGGCCATCAACGATATCTATGGCATGATAAGGCACAAAGGGCTGGTTCCACCAAGAAACTTTGGGAAACCAGATTTTAGGAAAGATCGAGAAGCTCCACTAATGGTAAGGAGCAATAGGACCATGAGAAGGGAAAGCCAAGAACATTGAATTAGGGTTTCACCCGAGAAGCCTAAGGTATGATTTTACTCCTAGCTTCCTCAAGCTTTGTCTGAACAAAACACGTGTGCACGTGAGAGAATAAGTAGTTGTGATGTCAGATAGCCATCTTAAAAGGATACAAGATCACGTGAGTCGCCATTGAGGCACCTTATCATGAGGTACGCGATAAATAAAGAGGTTTATTCCCTCACCCAAAGAACAATCACTGTCTATGTTTAAAGGTCAAGGAAAGGAGTATGGAAATCAAGAGTTAGTAGCTGAAGCCACCCACTCTTCCGATTGAGCTACAGCTGACCAAGAAAACCAAGAGTATAAGGTCAGAGAGAGATGAAGCCCAAATTTAAGACCCGTAGTGCGGAGACCTCGAGGGTTGGTCGATCAAGGAGCGTAGCACCCAAAACTCAATCGACAACAATGATTTCATTTTTGAGTACAACATATGGACGGCATACCTAACACTTCTCCATTCCCCTTGGGCTAATTCCTCTCCGTATGCAACGAAATTTCAACATGGAGAAAGCCTCATGGGAGCACAAGAGAACACACACTGAAGCTCAATGCAAGGCAAAAGAGAATGGATGAGTAGAAGTGAGTGGAACTCTACAGCTAGACTCGAGAAGGCATTAAGGAAAATAATTGAAAGCAGCAGACCACAAATGGGAGGAAGAGCCAAACAGAAGGAAAAGGAGCATGAGGCTGAGCTACAAAGAAGAGACCAAGCATGGGAGAAGAGTCAATTGCAGAGAGGAATGATGAGAAAATTTGAAGTTAAGGAAGAGGTTTAAGAGAAACGAAGGAGAGATCACAACTGCTACAAACTCAAACTAAGTCATGAAGTTTTATAACAATTCGGCTTGAGCGTGATTTCCCAACTCTAACATTGATAAAGAAAAGAGATACGTATAAGAAGTCAAATCTGGGGAGCAAATCAAGGGGCTTCAAATCTATACAAATCTCTACGTAAGGATTTTGAAAACAACCATGATAGATTGTGAAAGCAAAGACATGTAATCCCATAGGCAAAAAGAATGTATCGAAACTTGGATTTGATCAACACAATCTTCCAAATTTTAAAGGTCATGACCGAAATGGAGAACACAATGAATGGTCGGGGAAGATATATAGATAGTCAACAAAAGTACTGATTCTCTAATGAGATTTTCAACAGCAACAAATCAGAGGGAAACCAAGAAGAGAAAGGAAAGAAGAGAATTTAAAATTTTGAATTCTGCCTCATTTAGGTACACTAGACCTAGATCCCCCCCAACATCTTGGTTCTCGGGCTATTTCAAAAGAAAATAGACCTTCTCCTAACCTTCCTTAATTCTCATCCCATTTGAATTGTATCCAATCAAGGTAATTGAATTTAGAAATAAATGAAATTTGGAATTGAATTACTGTGCTATTTTAAATATGTTTGTTCATCGTTGTCAGTGTGGTTTTGTGATGCATAGTTTGGGAAATTAGTAGGGAAGGTTCAAGAATAAACTGAGATGTAATGAGATGAATAGAATGGGAAGTGTATTTGGGAGTAACCAAAAAACAACAAAAAGTATGCATCAAGTAATAACAATACACTTCATTGAAAACACAAAGTGCAAAAAGATTGAATTTTAGCTACAGTCCGTAATAGAGGAAAAATGAATTGAAGGAACAAACATATTTTCGAAGATCGGTATGACAATGAGTCAAGGAACCCGCTGATACTAAAGAGTTTAACCACCATCAACAAAATTATCAAGGAAAAGTGGGTTATCCCTCTCTCTCTCTCTCTAAATGGTCAATGGGCCGCACAACCATTTCTAGGGAAACTTGTTAGATTATTGATCGAGGCGAAATCCTAGTATACAACACAGAATGCATGCGGTAGCCACTGGAAAGTCTGAGCCATCTTCGTTTATCCCTATCTATAAGGCTAAAGCATAAGGCCTAGTCTCGTAAATTGAGCCAATCAAGTCTTATTTAAAAATCACCAATTAAACCCCAAACCTTCCAGCAAACTACCTTCCGCAAAGAACCCCAGATTACCCAAGAACCGAAAAGATAAGAAGAAAACTGTTTGGGGAGGTTTGCTTTTGAAGAACTCAAGGAGAAAAGCATTTAAAAGGGGGGAATGGAAAGGAGTGGTCAAAATGAATACAAATAGGGACAAGTTTTACCTTGTGGCCTAATTCTCTTGAACCATGTCTTTAGTGTTTCAACACCTAAAATCTCTAATGCCATTCCTGGTAGCGTGGGGAGTTACTAACCTAAAAGTTCGCTATAAGTGTTAGAAAGCCTAAGAAGGTAAAACATTGTAATCTATCCCCGAATGGTGACAAAACAAAGGAAATTTCCGCTTGAATTACAAAATGAGAAATGGGAGCATACAGCTCGAATAGAAGAACACAGGGAGATGTCCCAAAAAATGAAGTCTGGGAGTCATTAAAAGAAACCATGCTGAAAAGGGCAAAGAGGAGAAAGAAGAGAGAAAGTCTTAGGGTAATCTAAACCAAAAGTTCCCTTTCTCTTATCCCACCCTTACCTGGGTACTCCACATTACAAGCCCGAAGACCCGATCGATCTCACATGGAAATACCTACATTTAGTGGGAGATCAATATGAAACAACAAGCTTATGGAATTGAAAGGCAATAAACAAGTAAAAACCGTGAAGGACCTAGGAGTTAAGTGAATAATTATGAAGATGAGAAAGGAAAACAATTTATTTTTCAAATGTGATCCAATGATTATGTTGTTTGTAAAACAATTTCAATAGCTTTAGTTTTGGTATACTATAAAGAGTAGAAACCAACTCAACTGACTTAGCTGGGGATGCGTAAAACAATGCAATCAGATTTACCTAAATTGACTTTCTACTGTAAAATAGAATAGGAAAACATCCTTGTTTGAGGACAAACAATTTTCTTTTCTTGCTCGAGACAAGCAGAAAACTTTAAGCTCGTGAGCCACGAATTTAAAGGTCATTCATATTTTAAATTCATTTTTCTCATGATGTTAGCTGTAAAAAGGAATACCAGATGCAATACAGAACTTCACTAAATGAGGTTTGCGTGGGAGTAGGTGCAGCAAGAAATGTAAAGTGGAAAATGTACAAATGGTGGAATAAAAAATGCAAGAAGTGGTCACAAGAATGAAACAAATATTGATCTTATCGATGCATTGGGCTCGTACAAATTCAGACTATGAGGTCGCCGACATCAGGATGGGTGAAGGAAACAAGCAACCGGTCGACAGAATCACCAGATAAGCGCTTGAGGATTAACTAAGCTATGGAAATGATAAACGCTGACAGCATCGGTTGTCGCGACAGAATAATGTCACTCTGGGATGGAGGTCGACAAGAGAATCTCCCTTGAAGCTACGACAGTTTAAAGGGATGAGTCGAAGTTAATCGTCGCGGTCGCATTAGACCTGTCACACAATCAAGGCAACCAGCAAGCCCTCCAGCATTACAGCCGAGATCGCGACAGATTGAGGTCATGACATCATGAACGCATCGCTGATCTATCAAGTGTAAGACGGAAATGATGTCGCTGACAAGATATCGGCTGTCGCGACATCGTGAGAGACCAATTGAAACCCGGTAAGGGGTATAAAGTGATAGAAACAAGGACAAGGGATCGATGTCACGACATCAAGACATCGGGCTTGAAGGTCGCCAGACTTAGTTGATGTCACACGTTGAGATCGATAAACATGGATGGGATGATGTCGACAAGAGATCATCGTCACGACATGAATGTAAAACATGGGCCAACTAACTTGGAATCCACAAAGATTGTATTGGAATAAATTAATCGAAACCCTATAAATAAGTACCACCCCGATGAAAAGTATAACATGACACGTATCGTAGAACCGCACCGGCCCATTTTCTTTATTTCCTTTAGTTTCTTCTTCAATGTTGATAGTTAGAGATTAGATTAGATTTATCGTTTAGTTTTCGTTTTATTTTCTGGAATTGGATGTTATCGCTTTTTTAGTGTTTAATGCGGTAATCTCATTCTTCAAATTACCACCGGAATGTTTGTAAAGTTCAGACAAATCGAATCTCGACCTTCACTTGAATTGCAGCTATTCTATGATCGAGGAATGTCAGAAGGTGTAATTAGTAATTGAGGAACTACTTTCCATTAAGTGAATGCTATAGTCGGGAAAGTATCTTTTCCCAGAAGTCAAGCTCAAATAGTTTGTGAATTTCGCTTACGAATCTATCATTTTGGTTTATTTTCTGACCAATATCGTTTATGACTGCAAGCATTTATTTCATCACTCATTTCAGCGTATGGCCCTTCGAGGACACAGAAGACATTCCTAGAGTTGTGAACATTTCTTTGAAGGTATATTAACTCATTATTAGAGATCTAATTGAGTTTTAGGTTTACTTGATAAATCCTCTTCTCACTTGGGAAACGCAGAACCCAGTCAACTAGTTATCAATTTAAACAAGCAAAGAGTTCACCTCAATTGATAGTGAGCCAATCCCGTGTTAATGATCCAACTAAGGAGAGGTGACTCATTCTCAAGGAAGAGTAACCTGGAAGTTGTATCCTTTTCGACCGATGAGCTGGTTATTTATAGTCCATAAAATGGGTATGAAGTACATAAAGAAAATACCTAGATTAAGGTAATCCCTTTAGTTATTCATTCCCCTGTTTCGAAAGAATCAGAAAATTAGATAATGAAATGTGGGAGTGTGAGAGATCCAAACTTACCCGCTAGTCTCCTGGATGCATTTTAAAACCCCGAAATATTTACAGTTTACCGCATTAACTATTGTGAATATACTTTCACTATAGCAAAGATAATTTGATGTGTCCCTTCCAAAGATAATTATTCAATGTCCATTTATTTTCTAACTATTTCTTATTCTTATCTTTTTATATTCCAGCTTATTTGATTGTTCATTATTTTACTGTATAGTATAATTTCCAAATTTCTGTCGGACCCTACTATCACTTTTATGGGTCCAAATAGTATGGAGCTTGAGTAGTCAGAAGATTGCAATTTCAGATCTTGGGATCGATATCCTGGACTTATATCCATTTACTTGTCGACTGTGCACTTCATAGTGATATCAAGCCAAACCAAAATTAAAAAAATGATTAACTCTAGGAGATTGGTCCCACAAAGCCTTATGGGTGCGCCTCCTGGGATTAGACAATAGTCCTTTGGTAATTGTGCAACTAAATTTGTATATGCGTTTTGGTCGGTCAACAATATACACTATTGTAAATTGCTATGAATGATTTGAGTGCCCTTAATAGAATTTTAACTGTTAAATTCGAGTTAAGGATATATTAGTATAACAATAAGGGTCAAATGAGCAGTACTGCGTCGAACGTAATGATGTGTCACTCCGATCCGTAGCCCAGCGGGACAGTATCGGTAGTGTTCACGAAATGATTTTTAATAACTAGTCAACAACCCAATGGGACCGTATTGTGTTATAAAACTTTTTTTTTTATACCGGCCTATAGTCTAGTAGGACTGTGTCTGATTCGCTATCCCATAACCGAGTTAGATTAAATTCCTGCGAGGAAAAATAAAAGAAAATTAGGAAATGTATGATTTGAGGGTTAGAATGTACTTATTATACTACGAAACTACATGATTGAAATGACCACAAATAGTACTTAAATGTATACGAAATGAAAATATACATATATGTATTGAGACCACATTGGTCATCGAAAATTATACAAAGTACTTGATTTAGAAAATGGGTATGATTTACTTGGAACCGAAATGAAGAGAAATCAGAGCACAACCATTAGCATGAAAATGTTTAATCGTTGTTTTATCATCACAAAATTATTTAACAAGTATGAAGGAAAGACCTAAAATGATTCAAAGTCAACGCTTTGCTGGCCCTTCACCTGAAGGAAGTAAAGTCTATGTATCTATGAATTATATTTACACTTGAACAAACTCGATGAGCTTTGTAAATATTTTATATTGGAAAATGACTCTATAATATCAGAATAAGTAAAATGTGGTAAATTGACCAAATAGGCACGTAATGCCATATTTAATGGAAAATGTGTATTGAAAACAAAATGATGGGCCCATTTTAAGTTGAATTATTATATACATGTAGCGTCTAAATGTGCTACCAGTTCTTTTACTTTTATAATATATTCAAACACTAATACAAATACAAATACTTTTTCAATATCATAGCTCTATGCTACTTGTGCTTTGATATCATTCAAATCCAATTGCAATTTCTCATTTAAGACACATTTAAAATGCTCATTTTGTAAAGGATAATTAACCATGGAACATATATATCGTAAACATTTTAATCTGTGTGGGATTCATCATTTGTTTGTACTCCACATTTTCCATTAAATATGGACATTACATGCCCATTTGTCCACAAGACCACCTTTATACATTACGACATTATAAGTCAAGTTAACACCGAAATATTTACAAAACAAATCAAAGTTTGTACAAAAGTGTCAAATATATTTATGAATGTGTGGTCTAGCTTTACTCTCAACTCCGTGAGGCCTCACGCCAACTCTAAATCGTCATGGCCCTTTCCTCTGCACTGCTCACTTCGCATACGCGCGATGATAAAAACAACGCGCCAAGCATTTTCATGCCCAGTGGTTCTATATGCTATCTCTTTCATTTCAGCTTTTGGCAATTATTCATTTTTCTAAATCATGCATTTGTATAATTTTTTTAACACCAATGCGGTACAATACATATATGTATATTTTCATTTTCGTATATTCAAATTATACTACATTGTCATTTCAATCATGCAATTTCATGCAATAAATCATTCCAACAAATAATGCATTTTTACCATTTTTCATTTTTTGGTTCTTGTTTAATTTAACTCATAGTTGCGTATTGGGATAACGTAATCACCGGCATGGTCTCACTAGGTCAGTCGGTATAAAAAGGTTTTACATCACGCGATACCCTCTAGGTCGCTGACTGGTTATTAAAAATTATTTTCGTGAACACTACCGATATCAATTCGTCATTGCTGTGATTAGAGTGACACATCATTACTGCCTTGCGCACTACTCATTCATCCCATATATACCTATATATCCTTAACTCTCACTTAATGCACATTCTATTAAAGGGCACTCAAATCATTCATAGCAATTCATACAGTGTATATACATCTATATTGTAAACCCCAGTACCAATTTTTCCGAAAATATAAAATGACAATTTCTGGTCAAAACTGTAATTTTTCAGATCCATGACCCATACGCATCAATCGTCACTGAATCGCCCCGCAAACTTACCACCACGCCGACCTCGTCACTGATTTAGAATTTCACGCTTTTTTGTGAAAGACGGACGTGAAAAGTTTGATCACTATACGACCATGCATAATATGTCGATACTAATGGTAGGATAGAGATGAATGGCTGTATTGCCCATGTCAAAAAATCAAGCCAAAGGACACAAATGGGAATTAAGTTAAAGAGTATGACAGACAAAGAAGAATAAGGTCTTCTTCTTTCTCTCCATTTTGAGAAACGCATAAAGAGGCCATGATTTCGCATTTTAGAGAGAGAAAGAGTGACTTTCTCTAGATTCCGGCTGCCTGATCGTTTGCTCTGTTCTACAGAAAGCAAAGTTGTTCTGACGCTATTGCCGTTAATGCAAGTAACACCGATTCAGGAAGTTCCAACAACCCATGCAGTGATCTTTTCCTACTTTATTTATTCTCACAAGAGCCATTTTAATGGATATGATTTATCGAGGCCTGGATGGTCGTGTTATTGGTCCTCAAAATCTTGAGCCTTAATGAGAAATCCTCATTAAAATGTGAATGCGTCGACCTGTGGTTTCACTGTTCAATGATTGGTCAGGTGGTTTTTGTGGGTCAGGTAGTTGATTCAAAATGAATTACTGATCAGGATTAGCCTAAGTGTGAGCTAATTTGATGTTACATAGAATTGAATAATGAATGTGAATTAAATTCTCGTTAATATATACAAATATATTAGCATGAATATTTTGGAAATGATATAATGTATTTATGCACCTGGCACCTTAGATGGTGGGTGTGAGTGGCATGACATGAAAGAAATTGAAAGAAATGAAAACGGTTAGAAAGTAATAATAAGACTTCAAGAATTGCCTTGGAGAGTGTTCCAACAAGCCATTCGAGGCGTACTAAATGACGTCTGAAAAATTATCCAAGAATTTACTTCCTTATGTAGTCTAAATATATTTACCGAACTGGTAGTTGCTTTTTAACAAAGTTCTTTGCTTAAAACCGTATTTTTGCCCGCATTCGCTTGTGCACGCGAGGGAGTCGACGCAGACTCGAGACACGGACGCATGCACATTAAAGTAGGATCATGTATTTGCTTGAGTGTGATCATCACATGACACGGCACTTAGGTGAGGAGTAACCCAAGTAGGAGATTATCACCTGGCTTCGCTCAATTCTGTCGGGTGGGATCACTATTTCAGGCAAGCCAGGAGAATTGAGACGATCGCCACTGGGAGGTCGCTGCTTTAAAGAAAGCCCCATTGTGGCTTTGGTAATTCATTTTGTAAGAATATTAAAACTTAAATTTTGATATATGTTTTGGTTAAGAGTAATGTCATAATCCTCTGAACTATTGTTATATAGTTGATATATATTTTAGAGTATTATTAAATGGGTCTGCATTATTTACCACGTTGACCCCACACTGGCTATCAGAAAATACGTAATGTGTCAGCTTGCACTGGGATATATCAGATTGGTAGAGCCCGCACAAAGTGGGAGACCTCCCGCTTGATTGTGAGTGGTGCTCTGCTACCCGACATTCACAAGATTCACGGTTGATGGTTATCAACGAAACCCCCGGGAAATAATACATATATCCAAATACTTGGTTTCCAATCACCATGCAAATTTTCATGCAATTGCCAGTAATCAATTGTATCAAATTAATTTGAAACAAATCAATATGCAATTTATCACAATTTATTTCACAACCACTTATTTCATAATCCTTCAAATATTTTAGAAATAGAGAGAGAGAAGTGAGAACAAATCAATTATTTATGGCTCAAACGGGAGCACACATGCATATTCAGGTAAAACCTTTTAGATTTATTCGTCAAAACAAACACAAACCGAAACAAGGAAGAAAGTGTGAAAAACAAACCCAAAAAGGTTGTCGCTCTTCGATTCTTATTCTCAGAATCCTGTTCTTGGGTCAAGCTTCCTTGTCATCAACCCTTAATCCATCACAAATATGTCACTATCAAAGAACAACCCAAGAAAAAAAAATCAGTTGTGCATTCTAGGGATTTCTTTGCCAGGTTGATGTTCACTCTAATACATTATCTACTTGAAAATTTCTAGGACACATGAACCATATTTTTGCCCATACTCCTTCAAGAAAATGATAGCTCTATGAGTCGCATTTTCAATTGGACTTGAATCATCCCCATTCGATCACCCAAACTCAAGTTACGGCATTTTAATGCCAAACTGCTCGATATGCCCAGCTCACTCGGTTACCTATTGTTATTTCGATTTCATGGGTCTTAACCCATAAATTGGTACTGGTTCATTTACTCATTTTGATGCTATGGTTTTATGTTTTTCCAATTGGAATTATCCAATTTAATTCACCAAACTCGTTATCGTATTTTACATCCGTAATTACCTAATTTGCAAAGCAAAAATCGATTGTTTTCAATATAGCTCCACTTTGATGGATTGGCACTGGGTTACAAATTATACACACTTCCTTCAAGTAACTTACGGGCCAAACACTACAACTACACCCAAAACAGCATACCAAGTATTAATGAAACTCACCTTAAGCCCAGTTATTCAGAGCCTTAGAGCCTATAATTTTCTAATGGTCCTTTCTATACATTTAGGCTCTAGCCTTATGGTTCTCAATAATTGGAATTCAATTAATTCTAGATGATTATAACTTAACTTCTATAATAAAACAAAACATGGGTTTGAAATTCTTTTGACGCAACCTTATCAGAAACTTCATCATTTCCCTTTATACAAAAATTCTCAAAACCAAGCCCAACTCAAAACACTTTGAAACTAACCCAAACAACCCAAAATTGATCTACAACCAATCAAAATCACTCATATAAGGTTAGGTTTTTCCCAAATCCAAAATCATCAAAGAGGGAGTTGTGGTTGGGTTTTCTTACCTTAGCTCTTCAAATCTTCTCTTCCTTCTTGTTTGAACAAAGATATACCAAGAACGGAGAGAACAAACTAAAATACCTATTTTCCCAAGCCCTAGCTCCTTCTCCCTTGCTTTTCTCAAACGGAATACTATAGGACCACTTATCTCTTTATTCTCATGTCATGTGTAATGCCATGTTTGGCCAGCACACACTGGCTTTTCTCATCTTTAAAGCCCTATTTCACTTTCATTTCCATTTCATTTCATTTCATTTATACTGGCACTTATATTACTATTTATTAATTCTTGGGTCCTTTATTTATTTTTACCAAATTTATTTGGCTCTATAAACCTTCGGCCTTTATCATTTTTCAAGCCAGCTACTTCTAAAACAATGCAAATATAATTTAATTTATTTTATACCCAATACGTTATAAAACTCCAGTGCAGATTTTGGGCACAAGTATAATACAAAATATATTTTCATATGTATAAATATCCTTTACAAACGGAAGACAGCCGTGTTTTATTGATAAAAGAAAAAGGAATTGATTGAAAAGAGGACCTGTCTGGGATTGTCTATCCTTAGTCTGCCTGGTACGACTAAGGTAGGGTTTTCAATACATACAACTTTCTTTTCATATAGGACGATTCTCAAGTTTCTATGCTAGTCAAGGAAGTTGGTCCCATTGAGTTTGTCTTTCTCAAGGACTGATTGCACTGACAAAGTTGGTGTGTTGTTTTGTCATTACTATCTACAAAAATATAAGGCAAAGTATTTTAATTTCAATAATTAAATATGCGTAGGTATAAAATAATCTCCATCATTACCAAATAGTTAACCTCTTATATTAATTGATAATTCAATATTGAGACTCAAAATTCAAGACCCATATTTCAATTAAACTTCTAAGTAAGCTTTGACTTATCACCCAAAATTATTATTTAGGTAGGTAACCACTACTACCAGGCCTAATGCAATTCTTGGATTCCCATGGGACTTGACAATCACATGTCATAAGTAAAATCCTATTAATGCCCTAGGTCCAAAACTGTTTTGATAACCTTGTTAAGTCCACCAAACTCATACATATAGATATCATCATCATCCATCATGCCTTACTAAGATGGATTACATACCTTACTTTGGCATGACGCATGTAGTCAATTGAAGTCTTGACAAGTGTGAAATATTGGTAGGCATTTATGACTTAATTCCTCAGAGATGGATTTAATTTATATTTTAATACTACTCATTTGAACTATGACTATCCATCATACTATTCATATCATCACAAGCATATAATAATGATATAAATTAAATGTCATAGTTACGGGCCCAAAACTAGATTGATCTTCATACAATATGACTCTAATTCATGGATTTGCTTGGAATGTGTCGAATGGTCTCCACCATCAATCAAAGTTTGAGAAGAATGTATCCTCTCACGCCTTGTGATTTTGAGTGATTCCATCCTGAGCAGCTATTATTCTTACAACTTGTATTTATACTATACAACCTATAAATAAATTACAAGAGCCAAAAAACGATACACATGTCGGTTTAATACCATATATCCCAAAATAAACAAATAAACAAATATTTAAATTAAAAACATCCACATTCATCAAGTCTAAGGGCCATGTTATGCACCATACATATTTTTCAATAAACATACAAAATTAATATTTCAACAATTTATGTGTGTCATTAACTAAATTATGAGCACACAACATTCATACTAAAGGTGTATCATAATGCACAAATAATTAAATATCCTAAATATTCAACCCTAAACCATTATTATTAATAATAATATTAAATGGGCTTGTGGTGAAACCCCTGGTCTAGGCAAATACTCAGGGGTCTAGCAATCGCTCCTGCGATGGTCCCTGATTGTCACGGCAACAGGGGCAAGTGTTCGAAAAAAAAAAAGGTCACTGATTATCTATATCTATATATATACATATATATATATATATATATATATATATATATTATGAGAGAGAGAGAGAGTATATATATATATATATATATATATATTTTAGTATGAAACAAATTACTAATCTATTCAATCTATATGGAACATCCGAAACCATACAAAACCATGACCGAACAAATTACATATTGTTTTTAGGGGGAATTGTAAAAAAAAAAAATTTTTTTTTCTTTTCATTTGTTAATTAACTGCTCACTAGTATGGGAACATACATATAACCATATCGACCACCAATAATCACACATATTGTTAGTCATATTACATCAATGGATCATCCGAACCATACAAAAACCCGAGATCCCGCACTGATTAAAATCCTTTCATAAGCACTACTGTCTTCATGATTAAGGAAATTAATACCGCCTTTGATGTAACTATATATGTTTGTAAGGTATCAACCATGCATAAAGACACGATCTTTAATGAACTACACAAATCCTATGCATCATTTATGCATAAAGATACGATTTTTAATGAACTATACCTATTTATATGCATCATAAATGCATAAAGGCACAATCTTTTAACATATTAGATGAATTCATACACATCATATGCATATAAAATGAAGAAACCATACTGATCGGGATCACAAGTGGCTATGATATCACTGTTAGGTTTCTAATGGAAATTAATCATACATACACAGTGGAAAAAAAATCATCTTTTCTAACCCGACCAGGGATCCATGTGATCCGACTTCACATCTGTGGATAGAAAATACCTTATTCAGGCTAGAAGATCCTTCTTGTTCGTAGTCTCGTGTGTATGCCAAACCTCCTTTGTTGAATCGAGCATGCAATGACTACCTCCACCCTATACAAATACTATCCACATGAACGAGCCTCTCTTGAAACCGAGAGAGAAACGAAAAGAAGAATCGGGTCGAGTCCTCACGAAACCCCTATCGCTCTCCCTCTCAAGTGTGAAAAAAACCATGAATCCACATAGGGATCCCTTGGTTTAAAATACCACTTAAGCCCAAGGGTTTGTTTCTACCATTCTATGTGTGTGACTCAGAACCATATCAGTCAAGGGCAGCCTCAAAAGTCATTTTGAGCCCACTCATCATAAGGCCCTAAAGGGCATTATGACCAATTCAAATTCCATGTGGATGTCACAACTGACATAACTCATTCTAATAAATGTCATAGTCCCTTTGTCTCACGATATCCTACTGAACATAAGGCATGGACTATGTCTCTCTTGTAGTCGACCATGCAATTTTCGACCCCATGTAAACCCGATAATACAAACATACACAACCCTTACACTATCCTAGGTTGTGGGAAATCCTTTTCATCCTTCTGTCCTCATAGGACCTGGCAAGAAAAGTCACGAGTCTCACTGGCCATTCGTGGCACAGCCTTGAAAAGTCCTCGACTACGCCCGATTCCAAACTAGAAGGATCCACTTATTCTATTCATACTTTCCTTTTTATCTTGCTTTTTTTTAGATGGGGCTCGATAGCAATCCTTTGTTTCTAAGGTGTCCCATCACTTAGATGTTTAGAAACTCCCAAGGTTCGTTGAACGTTAGTAAGACGGGTTCAGAGCCTAGGCATACCCTTGAGATCACACACAAAGAGTGTGGTAGACCACCTGGGAATCATTAACACTAAGGAGGTGACTCACCATGTCATCCCTACCTATCCAAACATGTAAATTCCCCAGCATCTAACAACCTAAGGATCCCTTTTCTGGACTCTGTAATATGTGTTTTGGAAAAGATTTGAGAGGTAAAGATCCTTGATTACAATCATGGTATCACCACACATACTACCCACAACCCCCTAAAACATGAAACAAAATCGAGACATCCTAACACACGTAAACCTAAACGAAACTCGGTGGAGAATATGAACATAAACATAAACAAAATAGACAACATATCCTAGGGATACTAGTACATGATGCTAAACCGACCAATTCACATCCCCCAAATAAAAATGGACAATGTCCACCTCAAGAAAATCAAAGAAGGGATGCCTAACTTCCCTATCCATCCAGTGATCATCAAGGGGTGGTGGCCAGGGCAATGGAAAGCAGTACCAGGCTAGATGTCATTATTTGTTATTATTATGATGATCGCTTGGTTGCTCAGACTCAGGCGCATGGTCGGGCCCCGAAAGGCATCCATGTCCGGGCTTATGGTGACCTGCCTTGGGTCTCATCCCGCATAGTATCAAACGTGGTGAGGTCCCGTACCTGGGCTCCAAGCAGCGGTGTGACTCCGGTCGGGTCCTCCTCCTGGCATGGACCGTGGTGGCGGCAGAGACTCATCATCAGATCTACCATTGATGCAGAATGTCGGCGACTATTTGTATACGTAGTGGATGCAAACTGCTTTGTCTTCTTAACCGCGATTGCCTCTGATTAGTGCATCCAAGTCTTCAAGAGTCCCTGTGTGGGCACCTCGACTTGTTTGCCAGGTCAGAGATAAGTGAAGGTGCCCGAGATTCATTCGCATCTACGTTATGCAGACAAGATCCCTCTATAACCCGTCCGACATCAAACGGGGATGTCTCAGATGATGGCATATTGATCAGTCTCATTGCCACTCTCACATTACCATTAGTCGCTCTCTGATAAGACATCATGTGAAGTGATGCCATACCTTAGGAATGTAGGCTGGAGTAGTTTATTCTAGCAATCACAGGCCTCATTGTTTACCCTCCACCGCCCGTCCGTTTGTTAACATCCTAATGACTTTCGGGTAGTTAGGGTTTCTCGTGAAGCCTATCATAGGCCTCGGGGTTAACCGGCTCAAGGTTATAATAGCGATTGATAGATTCTCGTGACTCGAAGTTCACTACCACCTGCACTCGAACCTTTTTTAGTAATGCGGGCAGCTAGATTTATGAATTGCACTCATTACCTTAGTTTGGTCTCAGGTCTGCAAAGCCCTTCATCCCTTGTTTGCAATAGTTTCATGAAAGAAATCACTCCAGGTGTCAAAACCCCTTCTCCGATAAAGGACCTATTCGAGATGAGGCTCCACCCTTGGCCGCGCTCTCATTGGAAAATTTCTCATGATCATAGGCGTGAGAGGGTTCTTCACTTGCCCAACTTCTGATACGAACCCCGTCAACTTGTGAGGAGACTCGTGATCGAATTAGCTTGGAAGAATCGCTCTAGTGTCGATTTGGATGGATGACCTTGACCTCGCTGTTTATGGCAAAGTGGGCACCTTGGTATGTGAGGACGCCTACACCGGGTGATGGAGATCCACGATAAGTCTTGATGAACGCCATAGAATAAATCGATAGGTTCAAGTGAGTTCTTTAAAGAACCAAAGAGAAATTGAAACCCCACCTTATTAATCCGGGAATCTTGTAGAATGTAGGGATAACAAACCTTAACAGGCCTAAAAATGTAGAATAGAAACTAAATATTACCCACAAGGAAAGTAAATATTTGTCAAAAAACAAAAGGAAAACCAACATAATTTTTTCCCTAAATTAACACACCAAAAAAATGTCCATGAGGAGAAGTAAAAAAAAGAAACTAGATAATTCTAAGATAAGGCTTGGGACTCAAATCAACCGCAATCTTGAATAAATCCACAACAAATTAGCACCAAAATAGCAGCAAATCAGGAACAAAATCAGCAGCAAATCAGGAACAAATTAGCACCAAATAAGCTCCAAAATAGCTGCAAATCAAGAACAAATCAGCACCAAATCAGCTCCAAAATAGGAGCAAATCAATACCAAATCTGCAGCAAATCAGCTTGAAAATAACAGCAAATCAACACCAAATCTATAGCAAATCAGCTCCAAAATAATAGCAAATCAACACTAAATCTGCAACAAATTAGCTCTAAAATAGAAGCAAATCAACAAGTCAAAAAAGCCTTGGCTCTTAGTCCAAGTCCGAATTTAATTTGGATGACTGACCATCTTGTTTCTTTTGGAGTCAACAAGCTGCTTCCTTCCAAGTGGGCATCCTGACTAAACATGAAGGGCCTTTGAATCCTTAGTCATGGCTCAGGTCATAGGGGCCTGGGACCCCCTGGCAACCACACTCATCACAAATCTATTTGTAAGGGCATTTGTCATGATGCGCCATGACTTAAAAAGGGACCATCAGAAGGGAAAGTAACACATGGGATCGCCTTTGTGCTTTGACTCATCAATTTCTTTTCGAGCCTATTTTTTTGGCTTTTGCCCCATTGGGCAATTAGATAGGGCTAGTTGGATGGACTGTAGGCTTAAATTCACGTTTAGCCTGGCTCTTACCCCCCCTATTTGATTCCACTCTACGAAATTACCCAAACCCACTTTAGCAAAAAAGAACGCAACACCTATGTGCATTAAGGAGATATGGGTCCGATTCAAGGCAAGTATTCTATAACCACCAACCACACCTAGTGTGCCTTCAACACAAACCCAATTCAAAATGCAACACAACTGGAATCGATACTCTAAACTGAATGTAAAATTAGACTGTAAGTAGCGATCTCTAAATGGTTGGTGGACACTTGTGTTTTCGGATCTGGGGAACATGACATTTTGAGTGTTTCACATTATTGGACGAACTTGAATGGATTTATTGGAGCAATCATAAAAATCGGAGAGTACGCTAAGGTTCTTTCGTGCTGTGATATGAAATTATGAACGTCATCATAAAACAAGGTAACGCCGTGATCGTTTAGCCAATGTCGCAACTTTCATGCCTACGTTACGGTTGTTCCTAGAAGGATATGAACGCCCTGACGCTTCGCATTTTAACGCCACGACGCTCCGCAGAGGCTTCATTTCTCCAAGGCCACAATGTTGAGTCCAACGTTGTGACGTACCTGAGAGGAATTTTTTTTCAACGTTATTTATCGGTGCCCAATATCACGAATGCTCCCGATACTCATCAACTAGATTTTTTAATAAAAATTAATTGAAGTAGAAACTCCTGGTGGTATCTCGCCTCTACTCCTCCCAAAGGCTGCACTAAGTTTTCCATACTATTTCCTTCGCCTACGTACAACCCTCAACCTTTGAACATGGCAACACACATAAATCAAAAACAAAAACAAGAAAATCAAACCTAAAACTTAAAACTAAAAACCGATGAATAAAAATGATTTAAACGTCAGTTGCCTCCCAAGTAGTAAGCTGTTTATCAAGCCATTAATTGACTTCAAGTCGTGTCCCCTAACTGGGTGCCTCAACCACAAAGAACTAGCAAGCCAAAATCTACGGTCTCTATATCATGGTAGTTACTTCTAAATCAGGTGACCCCAGGTTTTCAAATTCGATTAACAAGATAAGGCTTCACTCAAGGTCTCATTCAATTCTAAATTGACCTATCTGCGATGCATCACCGACACTATCATATGGGAAAACTTAGGTGATCACAAACGACCCAGACCATTTTGACTTGAGTTTTCCTAGGAACAATTTCAATTCAATCAAGAAAGCAATACTTGTCGTCCGCTTTAAACTCATTAAGGCACTAGATGTTTGTCACGCCACTACTTGGTCTTCCTCTTATAGATTGCGGAACTATCATAAGGCATTCGGTCAGTTCATCCAAACATTCAACCTAAGATCCTTTTTCTCGACCATTTCGAGATCTCATGTTCAACATTCTGGGCTAATTCAATATTTTAGGCTCAGCCTATTGTGGGTAGGTGGCATATCGCACTGCTAGACTCCATCCTCGTATCGGGACATTCTAATGGGTCTTGAAAGCCGTCTCGATAAGTCTTACAGCCATCATCAATTTTGTTTGCCCAAGCTCGTCACATTACTTATCTTTTCTATATTTTTTTTATCTCCTATCGACACCCTCAACCGCTCATTGGTTTCGAGGTGGTACAAGTGACACCTGATGCTCTCACCCCAGAGTTTGGCCGTTATTTACAAAAATAGCTTGCTGCGTAATGTGAACCTCACTACCGATACCATTTAGAGTCCTGAACCTTAAAGATGTTACCCCGAAGGAAAACGCAAGACCACTTTATTTCACAAGTAATGGTTGGAATGGTTTCCACCCACTGGGACACGTAATCCGGGCTACTAAGAAAAGGTACTTGTGCCCATAGGACGATGGAAACGGACCCATAAAAGTCACGTCCCGGTATGTCAAAAAAGTTCTACCTTCTAGAATATTTGTCAACTTATTTCATTTCTTCCACACCCCGATCCTCACATCGATCACGTAATCCCTTGCAAACAAGTGTGCACTGGAAGATGGAAATAAAAAACCGATTAGGGGTACCTTGTTATTGTTCTTCATTCCATTGAAATGGTCCCACACTCTAAAGAGTGGCAATGGTTTCGCATCTCACCCACTTCACTTTTACACACACCTTCAATAATCCATCAAGTACATTGCGAAGAGGATTGTCTCTCCTAAATGGGCCACTTCAGAAAGCAAATCTATTCTTTTTGTATTGAAATGAGGTCTGTGACCTAATACCCAGAAAGATAATTAGCTATGTCGAAACCATAATGTTTTTGATGTGACAAAGCTAGTATTTACTCATCTAGAATGTAGTCAACCCAAATGATGTTTCTTCACTACTGGAATTTCTGTCTTGGATGCATGATCACTGAACTATATTTTTGGAACCCTTCTTATATCGAATCTCCATATCAAATTCTTGCAATAGGAGCACCCACCGAATAAGTCTAGGTTTCACATCTCTCTTTGTCATCAAGTATTTGATTGCAGAGTGATATGTGAACACAATAGTTTTGTTTCCTATAAGGTAAGTTTTGAATTTGTCAAAGGAAAATACAATATCTAACAATTCTTTCTCTGTTGTGGCATAATTGAGTTGCGTATCATTCAACGTTTGACTAGCATAGTAGATGGCATAGAAGACTTTTCTTTCGCCCAACGGTGGCCCTAATTGGTAGTGCCGCTGCATTTTCACACATAAAAGTTCAAATGGAAGATTCCAATGAGCCACTACTATAGGAGCTAAGATCAACTTCTTTTCAAGAACTCAAAAGTCGCTCATACATGTGGATCATTGAACTAAAACGTAACACCTCGTATAAGAAGATTAGATAAAAGGTTTAAACTCAGAAATCTTAGATGAACTGCTTATAAAAACCCATGTAATATGAAAACGCGATTTCCTTATCAGATGGAGGGGGCGCTTTGAGGATCTCAATTTTAGCGCCATCAACCTCACCCCTCCGATATGCGATGACCCCGATACTATGCCTCCATAAAGTGGCTCTTTCCCAATTTAAAACTCCAATCGGTTTCCATGATCTCTTTTCAATACAAACCCGATTATGGAGTAATTATCAAATGGGAACTAATTCATGTAGGGGAAATCATCCATGAAGACTTCTCAATGGATTTCAACAACCAAAATATTGCTATCATGCATCTCAGTGGTTCCCTTGGCGTTACACAACCCAACAGCATTCTCCTGAAAACAATGTAGTATATAAGACGTGGAAGGGTCTTCTCTCAAATTCTGGTAATAGTGACCGACAGGATTCCAGTATCCATCCGTAAAGCAAAAGCACTTATTTCCCTCATGAAGTCTATTCACTGACCGATCAATAAATGGGAAGTGAAAATGATCCTTTCTTCTGGTCACTTTATCTACCCTAGTGTCAATACAAATTCTCCACCTTGTAATCAAGCTGGCCTGGGAGTAGTCTATTTTTCATTTATTATCACTATAGTTCTTTCTTGGTACCACCCGAATGTGGACTCACCTAGCTTGCTCGGTTAGAGATGGGGTATATCACCTAACCATTTAAGTACCTCCTTTCGAACTACCTCTTTCATTGAAGGATTTAAGCGTCTCTAGGCATCCACCGCTTCTGGCCATGATCTCTCCTCCAATATCTTGTGTATACACATAGATGGTCCGATCCCTTTATGTCTTATGCCGCCTAGGGACCATCCAGCTTGCTTTATGCTCCTTAAGGATCTTCAACAATTTCTCCTCCTCCATGTTAGAGAGGGAGGATGAGATGGATGATTGGTAGTGTAGATTCCTCCCCGAGATAAGCATATCTCAAATGATTGGGGAGTTGCTTCTCTTCCACAATAGGGGGTTTTTTCAATAGATGGAGTCAACTGGCTTGGGCTAGCTCCCAAAGATTCAAAGTACTTTCTTCTATTGGGGTTGAAAGAATCCATCCATTTTACATACTCCTAAACTGTCTCATTTTCACAAGAGAAAGGGTCATCATGAGTCAGGCTAGTCTTCAATGGTTATGAAGGACCCAATTGGTTAGACACTATAGCCTCTAGCACATCCACTATGAAGCAACTGTCATTCCGATGGATGCTTTATAGCATTGAAAACATTGAACGTCACTTCCTCTTCTTGAACTCTCAACCCGAGTTCACCTTTTTGCACATTAATCATTGCCCTTCCCGTGGCTAAGAATGGTCTTCCAAGGATAAATGGGACCTCTTTATCTTCTTGCATGTCTAGAATGATAAAATCAGTAGGAAAGATAAATTTGTCCACTTTCACTAACACATCCTCTATGATACCATGCGGATGAGTTAGTGACCTATCTGCCAACTGCAAGGTGACCAAGGCATAAGATTGATGTTAGCACCTAGATAGCACATGGCTCTTTCAAAAATTGCATTCCCAATAGCACATGGGATTGTGAAGCTACCTGGATCTTTCAACTTAGTTGGCAACTTCTTTTGTAATATAGCACTACATTCTTCCTACAAAGCGACAATCTCATATTCTCCCAACTTCCTTTTCTTAAACAAGCCGTCCTTCATTTCACATATCCTGACATTTGCTCAAGTGCTTCGGAAAATGGGATGTTGATGTGAAGTTTTTTGAAAATATCCATGAACCTGCCAAACTGCTTATCCAATATGTTCTTCCTCAGTCTCTGTGGATACAGGATAATAGGCTTCTCATCATATGAAGGTTTCTGCGCTTCAACTTTCTCTAGTGTGCTTGGGACTGGTTTCTTCACTAACTTTTCCGCATCTTTAACGACTTCGACAATGCTTTTCTCACTTCCCGTAGGGTTTTCAACCTCTTCTTGGGCCTCAACTGACTGTTCCAGAGTCTTCCCACTCCTAAGGGTTACAACTTCAAGAAGTGTTTCTTTTTCTTTTCTCCTCAAGGACCTCCTCGCTACTAGGCAAATTTCCTTGTCAGCTCCGCTTAATAACAAAGCCGGAGCCAGCTCCATTCGGACTCAATTTATGAGTTGAGCGCTTGATTGTTTAGTGACGTACTAGTCTCATTTTCGAACTTATCATGTGACTTCATCATATTCATATGCATATCAGCTAACTCTTCCATTCCTTTGTGACTTAGACTCCGATTTCTTCGAGGTGGTCGGGAGCAGGTTTGACTCTCGTCTCCATGTGGTTACCCACATTATGATTTTTCCATGAAAAGGTAGGATGGTTCTTCCACCTTGGATTGTAATTTTTACCATATGGGTTGAAGTTATGATTTTGAGGGAACTTCGCCATATATTGAGCTTGTTCAACTGTCAAATCTCCCATGGCATTAATCATTAGGCACTGAGAAGTGGGATGAGGTCCATGACATTGCTCTCATGCAAGTGGGCTTTCTTCAACCTTATGTGCAGATAATTGAGAACCTAATTGTTGAGTAGCTTGTAGTTGCTTTGAGAGTATAGACACTTAAGGTATAAGTTTTGTGAACATGTTCTAAGCCAAACACCCTGGGCCTGGTTTCTCTGCTACTTCTTTCAACCCGCCCATTGATAATCATTCAAGGTGATGTTGTCACACCCCCACCCCTACTACGTGTGTGTGCCGGCCACCCCACGTAAAACCCCAGCCGCTACTTCCAATGACTAGGAGAATCTGTGGAAGCGGTCGTGTTGCTTGCTGGAAACCCGTGATAAAATTTTTCTTCTAAACTTGTGATTTTATAAAATTTCTAAGCAGCCAGGTCACACAACACCATGTGATACAGATATATCCCAAACCTCAGATAAGGCGCCACTTTTCAAACAGAAACCAACACACTTCTTTCAGTATTCTGTGCTCATCACATTTCTATTAATACAAAAACTATGTACATACATGGCTAACTGCATAAATTCCAAAGTATTTTTACATAAGCGGTTTAACAACACCCATACAAAAGTCGGAGAATCCTAATATGCTCCAAATATCCGCGCATTTTATATACTAGAAAAATAGCTTTAAAACAACAAAATATTGAGCTAAACGAGCCTCGTTGAGTGTATGATTTATAAAATGTTTGCTTTTTTTGAAAATATCTCAAACCTGAAACTCTCTTTACAAGACATTTTCCGTAAACCTTGCTTTACTCGCTTTAAAAGTTTCTAAAACTTTTCATACTTGCTTGCTTAAGTTTCGCTTTGCTTTGCTTTAAAAGTTTTAAAACTTTTCATAAACCTCTTGCTTGCTTGCTTTATTTTTGCTTTAAAAGTTTATAAACTTTTATAAACACTTTAGAGCCCTGGGCTCAACCGCTTTCTTTAAAGGTTTAGAAACTTTTCATAGACCTCTTGCTTCGCTTTGCTTTAAAAGCTTGAAAACTTTTATAAACACGGAGCCTGGGCTCAATCAAGCAAGGTTTTTAAAAGGTTTATAAAATTTTTCATAGACTCTGCTGTTTTGCTTTAAAAGTTTATAAAAACTTTTATAAACACGATAGAGCATGGCTCAACCGCTGCGTTTTAAAAGTTTATACTACTTACATAAAATGCAGGAGCCCCAAGCAATCGTTTGTTTACCAGCTGATTGATTTTCAAAACTCCTGTAAAAACAGCTTTATAAATCAAGATCAACCATCGGAGGCCTTTGCTCGGGTCGGGTCTCAGTAAAACACAGGAGCCTCGGGGCTTCAACCGCCTGGAAGGACCCGTCCGTATCACCTAGGTGGAAGGCCTTGCTCACTCTTCTCGTAAATATGGTGGAATGACCTGGTCTACGCCACCATAATGAATACTGTAACCCTATATACTTCAGTATGCCACGATCTCCTTTAAATGCCAAGGATGCATGAACTAAGCTACTTCACCAGCAAATCTAAAATGAAAATGATGTCCTAACACCACCGCGCACTCCACGAAATACCTCCGACTAGTATAGTTTGCTTAAAACTAGGGATTTTTGTTAGTTCGTTGATAAAATATACTTTTGTTTGCTTGCTTGCTTGTTTTGAAATATGGTTTTTCAATTTAAAACCATTTGCTTGCTTGCTTTTTAAAAGTATGGTTGAATAAATCAAAACCATTACTTGTTTGTTTTTCACATATAGTTTAAATCAAAACCATTGCTTGCTTAAAAACTCATTGCTTGCTTGTTTTAAAATATGGTTCACAATGAAAACCATTAAACATCGTTGTAAAACGGGCCTATAATAATACACTAGTATTTGAAAAATAGGTTTAGAACACTCACCTTTTTGCTTACCAAAACTTGAGCACGACTCCACAACTTTCCCGCTTTTGCTTTTAGCCTACACACTCAAACGAATACGGCGAAAATATTAATCGCCTGCGTATAGCGTAAAACTTAACATACTTCACACGCAAGTCACTTTAGGGTCACACAACATTCATATAAAGCCAAATGAATAATTTACCCTTGAGCACTAAAAAGTCCCTAACAAAAAAAAAAAAAAAAAAAAAAAAAAAAACCCACTCATTTTAAGTAAACCAACAATACTCTCTGGACTTTATTACCCAAAAATTATTCAAACGGTCTTCAAAAATTATGAAAATCTCCAGATCAGTCCTTTATATATCCAATGACATATATTTAAATTTTCAATTTAAAATTTCTTCTCTAAGGCCCTCAACCACATAACACAAGTTACAACATTTTTTTTATGCCTAATTGGTTAGCTCACTGAATCACCTATTGTTATCCTTGATTTATGGGGTCTTAACTCCATAAATTGGAAATGGTTTCTTCACTAATTTGAATATATGGTTCTAAGGTTTCTTCTCCAATTGGAATCATCTAATTTGGATCACCAAAACTCAAGTGATTGTATTTTACATCTAGATTACTTAAATTACACAGAATCTGCACATAGCTCCACTTTGAAAAATTTATGGGCACTTTGGGGTTACAATTTTCATGTACTTCCTTCAGCTCACTTTATTCCCCAGAAGCTCATATTTTACCCAGAATTTTGAAACTCACTCAATTTGATGAGGAAACCCACTTATGGCCAAAACACTACAACAATACCCAAAACAGAGCATAACCAGTGAGCTACACGAGCTCACCTTTCAGTTCGTATTTGGGAGCCTTAGAGCTATAAT
The DNA here is from genome assembly GCA_016808115.1 of Tetrastigma voinierianum. Classification (NCBI taxonomy): domain Eukaryota; kingdom Viridiplantae; phylum Streptophyta; class Magnoliopsida; order Vitales; family Vitaceae; genus Tetrastigma; species Tetrastigma voinierianum. The sequence goes on along the minus strand of JAEQBH010001854.1, from coordinate 88,491 downwards.
TTGCTCTTGGTCCCTTCTATATATTTGTAGCCCTATCTCTTATGGTTCTTTAGAAATTGGAATCAATTCATTTGGATGATTATAACTTAATCTATAGCCAAAACAAGAACAGGGGTTTTACCAAATTTTGACAGCATTTCTTTAAAAAAACCCAACATTCTCCTTTTTACAACCATTCCTCAAAACCAACATGGAATTTACCCAAAACAACTCCACCACACTTTTATTGGTGGTTTAGAACTTCTTATAACCAAACCCTAGGTAAAAATCCCAAGAATTCATACCAAGGTCCACCTATCCATACAAAACCATAGAAATAGGAAGAATTCCTTGTTTATCTCATACCAATTAAGGTTTTACCCACATGAATTCAACAAATCTAGGGTTAGGGTGATCTCTCAACACAAACCTAGAAAAAAGGAGGAACTAATCTCCATGGAAAACCCTAGAAATCAAACTAAAAACCCAAAATACACATGTTTCCAATTCAAAAACATACCTTTTTGCTCTTCTCCCTCTTCTTCTTCCTCTCCTTCCTCTTCTTCCTCTTCTTTTCTCTCTTCTCCATGGTTTGCCCTAGCCAAAATGAGACCAAATGAATTGTTTGTTTCTCATCCCCTTTTTATACTCTCATTTTTGCCTTAATTGCAAGTTGGTCCTCAATCACTTTAATATTTTCAATTCAACTTATGTTATTTATATAATGCCTACTTTCTATCTATGTCCTTTATGTCCCATTTTGATCAATTTGCATAACTTTACCCTTGTTCTAGTACAAATTCCGGGTTAAAGTAACCTTATGATTTCACAATTTCATCCTGAACCACAACTCCTAAAATACTACAATGACACTTATGCATTTATGTGCCCCATTTGCTACACGCACCGTACACACCTTCTGATTCGGTGTTACAGATGTTCTCAAGAATTTGAAAAGCCTCCACTTCATTCTTTCCCATAATCGCTCCTCCAACAAAAGCATCAATGAGAGTCCTTGTGGGATGACTCAAACCATAATTGCATTCATTTGGTGAAACTATTGTGAGGGCATTTTCTCAACAGATCTTTGAATCTCTCCCACGCTTCATACAATGACTCTCCCTCATATTGATAAAAACTACTGATGTCAATTCTCAACTTTGCCGCTTTTGTTGGTGGAAAAAATCTAGCAAGAAATTTGTTCGATAAGTCATCCCATGATGTTGTTAAATAAGGAGGTTTTGAAATAAGCCAATGCTTGGCTTTCTCCTTCAATGAAAATGGGAACAATCTAAGCCGAATAACATCATCGCTCACCCCATTATATTTCACTATATCACACACCTCCAAAAAATTCAAGATATGAGCATTTGGATCCTCATGTGCGAGCCCGTGGAACTGAACTCCTTGCAATAACTAGAGAGTGATGGGCTTAAGCTCGAAATTATTTTCTTGTATTGCTGGTCTCCTAATCACAGATGGAGTAACCGCAGATGGGTGGCTATAATCTCTGATAGGTGGCAACATAGTGTCCATATTTACCGCATCAGGGTGTATACTACCTCCTCTAATCAAACAAACATCGTCTTCCCAATTTTCTTCCATCGGTCCCATAGGTTGTTGTTCCATTCTAACTGCTTCTCTCTTGTCCCTCAGAATTCTTTTAAAAGTTCTCTCGATCTTAGGATCCAAAGGAATAAGATTTTCAACAGAGTTTCATCGCATACAACCTAACGTACCTGCAAGTTTTTCACAAAAAAAAAAGTATAAAAAATTAAATCAAAACAAATACCTGAAGTACCAAAGAAGTACTTAGTGTTGATATTAGCATAAACACCACGATGAAATAGAATTGGCCCTCATGAATCGCAAACAAAAAACTTGATAGCATTTCGCGTGATTGTGTTTTTAAAGATATGCAATAAGAAATGCAATTGCCTAACTGGCAAGTATACGCTCGCTGGCAATACGCTTGTACTCAAGCAGTACTGATATCAATCCAAGGAAAATCTTAATCAGAGGGGCTGGCACCCAAATTATAATAATTATTTAATATTCAAACTAGCAATTGTGATGGCTGTTTAAAGTAAAACCAAAATTAAATTACTACTTAATGTAATCGTGCGCTTCGCACGCAAAGATGACTAAATGGGTGCAAAGGACTTAGGTGTTGTAGTTGACAATAATTATGTAACATCGCGATTCCATTCCATTATCTAATATATGTGCTCTCCAAGGCAACTCTCATCTAATGTAATTAAATCCTTTCTTAAGGTCATCTAATCTCCCTTTATCATTAGGTTTCTTGCTCCTTGGATCAACCCCAAGCAGTAAAGGTGCATGAAATTCTAAGAACTCCCAAGCCTCCTAATTATTGATAATCCTATATTACCAAGTTTATTAGGTTAACTCACCTAAGTCTAATTCTTCATTCACTTCATAGATCTTACAAAGAACCACTCACATATTAAGATTGATAAGAAATTAATATGTTGATTTTAATCAAGCATGAGTTAATGGTAAAACGAATATATAAAAGATAATGGAATTATGAAAAGTCAACACTTAAACATAATGTTGATATCCAAATCACTACCAACACCCTAAACCATGAAATTAGAACATCATGATGCTCTGTTCCATTATAAATGAAAAGTAAGACTTGATAATAAGGATAGAGAAAACTTTAATGATCGAGGGAATGATGATCTCCCGGATTCTTCAAGTCTTTCTCGCTATGATAGGCTTTCAAGTCTTCTTTCATCTGATTCAAAATCGAGCTCCTCAAACCCTAGCACCTTTAATGATCTTTCGTCCTCCTCCAAAATTGGAATATGTGCTTCCTTTTATAGTCTTCTCCCCACGACGTCCCAACGTCGCGACATTGGAATGTTTTCTGCACCATTCTTTTCCAAGACTCCTACAAAGGCCATTTCCAGCACTTTTCTACAAAACCAAGTCATATATATATATGGAACTGATCCAAATCTTGCTAAATCCAGGGTTTGTAATGAGTGTTTTTTTGGCACTCATCAAATGTACCTATGGGTACCTTCTGTACAAGATTTTTGTTCTGAACTCTTATGGGAGATATGAATTCCGTTATAAGAGTTACATTATATGTATCTTGTAATTGTGGACCACTCCTACTGGTCATAACTGTTATATGTTTCCCACAAAGCTATAAACTTAGCACGGGTGTTTTATCTGTGTAGGTATTGAAGAGGACATCCGTGGCATTCCGCATTAGCTAGGGCCAACACAACAGTAGAAGTCCACCTGATATAGGTCTTTGAATATGTTTTGTAATGTAAATGTACAAGTTTTGTAATAATGGTATTTGTTTATGCACAAGTAAATGGGACTCAGGCATGTATATGTACAGGACATTTTAAACACCACTACGGTAGTAGTTTTAAAAAGATTTATTTGCTTATGGATATATATATATATATATATATATATATATATAGTATATATATATATATATATATATATATATATATATATATATATATTGGCTCACTCAATGTCCGAAAAATGTGGTTAAAGAGTCCTACCCCGTGTCGCTCTTCTTTTCACCTGTGCAGTAGGGCGTTGATATATAATGCCTGCCAATGCTCATGCATCCAATACACAAACAGAAAAGCACAGGCAAAGGCCCCCAACCCAGTCAAAGGTATGCAAGGTCGAATGAAAAGAAAAAAAGGCTATAATAAATCAAGCAAGGAGGCCTGTGGGCTAGCAATAGGATATACTGTGTATGGGTGTGCAATAAAGAATATGGTTGCTCAAAGTGATGGCCACCAGTCCTCTGACCATGATCTCACGCATAAAACATATTTAGTTGATCCACGTTTGACTGGCTCCGTGAACTAATTTTCGTCTAGGTCTGTCAGCCAAGCTTCTTTCTCTCGAGTCAAATCTCGAATAACATACGAACCATTCCAAGTCGGTCTAAACTTGCCTCTATGGTTGCAGATCAATCCCTTGAGGACATTCAAGACTAGGTTGCCTTTTTGAAACTTCCTAGGCTTGACCCTTTTTCTGAATGCACGAGTCATCTTCCTCTGATAGGCTTGAACATGATCTACTGCCCTCAATCTCCTCTCATCCAAAAGGCTAAGCTAATCATAACGAGATTCGCCCACTCGCACCGGACATCTGCGGCTCTTAGTGCTACTCTAAAAATCCCATCTCACCTCAATGTGAGCACCGCTTCCATACCATACACCAAAGAATACGGGGTAGCTCTAGGAGAGGTACGAAAGATGTACGATAAGCCTACAATGCAAAAGGGAGCTTCTTAAAATCATCTTGATATTCTTATTTGTGACCTCAACTGCCCCATTAGTCTACGGCTTATACATAGACGATCTGTGATGCTGAATGTCATACTCCTAAATCAACATGTCCACCTCGCCCCTGAAATGCACCCCTCTATTAGAAATCAGCTCGTGAGGGACCTTATATTGGCAGATAATGTGCGATCTGATGAATTTGGCCACCCTGGCCGCTATCAATCTAACATAGGAAGCAGCTTCCACCCACTTGGTGAAATAGTCACTGGTAACTAAAATGTACTCATGCCCATTGGAAGACTTGGGTGAGATCTTCCTAATAATATCAATACCCCATACTGAAAATGGCCAAGGGGATGTAAGTGTATGCAACTTAGAAGGTGGCACGTGTATCAAGTCTTTGTGCATCTGACACTTCGGACATCTTTGTATAAACTGGCAACAAACTGTCTCCATAGTCAATTAAAAGTAGCCAGTCCTCATGATCTTACGCTTTAGCATATGACCTCCAATGTGGGAAGTCATACCCCGTATGAACCTCTCATCACTGACCGTGGAGGCACAAATGACATAATAATAATGTGCCACCCAGCAATCTCCTATACAAAGGTATCCCCATAAACAACAAATATGGCTGCCAAATGTCTCAATGTTTCATATCCGTCAACGCCGACTGGGGTGTTTTTGCCACGACAAAACTCGGCAATATCAGGGTACTGTGGTAGCTCATCTTGATCCTCAATATCTCCAATCAAACAACAGTAAGTTGGTGCATACCTAGTCTCGATCAACAATGGTCGCACAATCACTCCCGAATCTCAATTATGGAAGCCAAGGTGGCTAATGCATCAACAAACTGATTCTCTTCTCTGGGCAGATGTATATATCTCAACTCATCAAACCTATCAACTAACAAATCCAAGTAAGCATGGTAGGGCTTCAGCTTCTCATCTCGAGTCCTCCAAATACCCTAAGTCTGTTGAATAACCAAGTTAGAATCCCCATGGATCTCTAACTGTCTAACTTCAAAATCAAGTGCAGTCTCTAGGCTTGTAATGCAAGCCTCATACTCAACTATCTTATTCGTCAACCAATGATGATCAGAGAATGTCAACCAGACTGATCTAGGAATATGATCACCCTAAGGTTATATCAATAGGATACCAATGCCAAACCCCGACTGATTGGCAACACCATCAAAGTACAACCGCCATCTTGCAATACTAGTTACTGAAACAATCTGCTCATCAGGGCAATCATCGTCAATTGGTATGTTATCGAATATTGGCAAAGAAGCCAAATGATTTGCAACAATGCTTCCTTGTATTGACTTTTGGGTAACATACTAAATATCAAACTCTGTCAATAGTACTAATCATCTCATGAGCCTACCAATCAAGACAGGTCCGTTAAATAGATATCTCAAAGGATCCAACCAAAAGTTTGGAATACTCTGTCACATAATGTCTTAGTCTCCTAGTGGCCTAAACCAATGCCAAACAGAGGTGCTCAATAATAATGTATCTGCACTTATACTCCAACATCCTCTTACTCAGATAATAGATGGCTCGCTCCTTCCCTAAATCATCGAGTTTAGCTAGCATGCATCCTAAGGCCATGTCCGAAACCGATAAGTATAGAAGTAGAGGGCGCCCCGATATGGGAGGCACTAAAACTGGAGGAGAAAGGAGATACTCCATAACCTTCTCGAAGGCATGGTGGCAATCATCATTCCAAATTGTAGGATGGTTCTTCCTCAGAAGACGGAAGATAGGCTCACATGTCAATCAGTTTAGCAATGAGAAGAAAAAGGGGAACAGGAAGTGCAGGAGGCCAGAATGGGCTACTGCCCATTTTGAGGCCCCTGTCGTGACAGACCCTACGTCGCGACAGGGTGCCGCAAAGGCACACACTAGCGCCCGTGACAGGAGTGCGGCAAGCGCAATGCGCACACGACACGCGTGTGTGCGGGCGCACAACTGAGATTCCACGCAAGATCGTATGCACGCAAGCGTGACGAGGCAGAAGTCCTGTCGCGACAGATTGTCCACAGCTCCTCTGTCGCGACAAAACTTTGGTGTTGCGACAAGGTTTGGGGCTAGGACTGGGTGACTAAGGTCGTGAAAGAGGTTTTTCTTGTCGCGACAGAGTCCTTTTGACCCTGTGTCATGACCGTGGCCTGGGTCGCGACAGAGTGTGGTCAAGGCTGGAAGGCCTTGTGTCGCGACACAGAAATTGTGTCGAGATAGGACGGCGCGGTAGGCACACTGAGACAAGGCTCCGCGCGAGCGACAGGGGACTGTCTCGATAGTGAGGCTTTGTCATGACAGACCACTCATGCTGCTTTGTCACGACAGAGTTGACTAGTAGAAAAAAAAAAGAGTCTAAAATTTCGACCCCTAGGAATTAGGGTGTCACACATTTCAATAATTGTGCAAACAATTTTGATACTTGAAATAAGAAGAGAAGAATAGAGAAAGAACCAAAAAGGTTGTTGCACTTCGATTCCTATCCTCGAAATCTCGACTTCAATTCAGGTTTTCCTCGTCGCCAACTCTAATTCATCACAATTAGAGAACAATATCAGTTGACTTATTTAGGTTTCTAGTTAGGGTTGTTTTCTACCCAACACACCTTCACTTGTCCATTGTTCCTCTATAAATCTATTTTATTTAGAAATTGGAATTATCTAATTTGGAGCACCGAAGCTCCAAATATGTCTTAAACATTCGAAACTATTATATTTTCAACACATAACCAGAATTTGCACAAAAACAAAGCCTCACTTTGACGAATTTCTAGGTCTAATGGGGTCCAAATTTGGATACACTTATTTAAGGGAGATTTATTCTTCTAGAAGTCTAGTTTAAGCAAATATCTGAATCACTTAATTTGGGTGAGTGAAACTCAACTTATGGCCTAAATACCAAAACTTTTCCGAAACACCAAAATTGTATCAGAACTGAACCAGAATTAACCTGAAAACATAGCCTCACTTTGATGAATTTTCTGGGTCCAATTGGGTCAAAATTTGGATACACTTATTTCATGGACATTTGTTCTCCTAAAAGTCTAGTTTACCCAGAAATTTGAATCACTCAATTTGGATGAGTGATGGCCAAAAAAAAAAAAAAACATGGGTTTTGGAAAATTTTGATAGCATCTCCCCTAAAAACCCAACATTTCCTTTATACAAAAATTCCTCAACACCAATCCAAACAACCATATAACAACTTAAAGCAACCCCCAAAACTGAAATAAACCAATCAACATCATTTATCTTAAATCTCTTCTTTTCTTTTATTTCTCCTTCCTTCTTCTTCTTGATCACTTAAACTCCTGATTTCATGGAGCAAAATCACCCACTTATCTCCCTTTTCTCTTAACCGGATTTGCTCTAGCTTTTCCAAAACATAAATGCCTAAATGAGAGACTCATTCTAAAGACCAATTTGGTCTTAACACTCTAAACCTTCATAAGGTCATGTTTGGCTTACACATTAATTCCTATTTTTCCAATTTTTTGCATTTTAAGGCTTCATTTCTCTTTCATTTTCACTTCATTTCATCAAAATTTTATTTTGGCATATACACTTTTTCATTTTTGACCCTTGGGTCCTTATTTTGACATTTTTACCAAATTAACCTTGTCCCTTGTATAATTTCTAGGTTTTATCATGTTTTCGTTTTTAGCAATTTAAATGCCGAAAAAATACAATTTAATTTATTTTATACCCTAAACATGTTAGAAATTTGTTAGGGTATTTTCAGGGCATTACAATAACTACAAGTGAATACGGGGGCACCCTATCCCTGTGTACCTCTCAATGTTTGGCATGTGGAACTCAACTGGCAAGGCTGCCACTAGAAGGTCATCATATCTGTCCCAACCTATAACTCCATTAGAAACATGCAGAGACCTGATCTCTACTCAATCCTATCGATACAGGCCTGGGTGTAATCAATAATTTGTGCAAGAGCCACTACAGAATGTGGTATAGTCTCAGTTTGATCGTGCAATACAAATGCTCCAGCCCATGGGGCTGACTGAACAGGTGGTGGTGGTGGAGGTGGAGTTGTATAGTCCTATGGGGTGCTCCTCGGAATCGGCAAGAGCTGGGCCTGATGCCCATAAATCCTCTGTCTTAGTCCCAATATGGCATCCCGGAGAGATGCCATGGTATCGGTAATCTCGGCCAGCTAGTCAACAGTAGCGTACTGAGGGTCCATATCTCTATGACCTAATATTTGCTCTAACTTACTGTGTGAATCTAATCCTCTAACAAGTCTATCTCCGATTCAAATCCAAGCTCGAGAACCCAGGTCGGTCTCAATCAACAATCCTACAAAAGGAAAGGGGTATGTGAGTCTTTGTGACTATCAATCTTGAAATCAAACTAGTAATGTATGACTAAAATCCTCCGAGAGAATGAACTGACATGTGATGTCAATCAGCTAAATTGATATACGGCTTTACAAGCAGGAGCGGGATTCTGACATGGTGACACCTCAGGGGTAATGATGCTTAAAAGCTGACTACGGGAAAAGGCAAGTCCTAAGAGCTAGATGACTATACCCAGACGAGATACGTAACCTAAGATCCTAACCAACAATCAAAATGACACATTGGCTACGCATGTATCCATGAAATCTAGCTTAGGGCTATATAGGTCTTCATTGCTCGGATATCCGTCATCTCCATAGTGCTCCCAAACATCGATATAGCCCTTACGCTAGACCCTACTCAAAATTCCTAGCTTGGTCGAAGGCAAACAATTGGGAATGACTCCCAAGAAACTCAAACAATCAATGAAGAATAGTCAATCGAGACTAGTGATTCAGAAACAAGGGGATACAAGCGCTCCCCACAAACACAAACAATTAAGCAGTCATGCAAGAGAGAGGGTAGCCATGCAGCAAATAGTCATGCCCAGAGAGCAAGCCTACCATAGAATCTACACACAATCCAACCATCTATGCTAATCAGAAACATATAGCTAGGTACCAATCAACCATAAGCAAGCATGCTAAAATCCAACAGGTGAACAAACAAGCATAAACAAACCACAAGTGTATGCCAAATACCAACCAAGTAAGTGATCATCAGTCATTTATGTAGCCTAAGAGTCTACTGGTCAATGAACCATGTGCTCCAATATACCTAACTCAAGTTCAAGCTTGACCCTCTTATGAAAATAGAGATTCTGGGTTCGATCCACGGGCTGGTGTGACTCGATTTTAAATGAAAAAAATAAAATAAAATAAAGTTGGTGCTTTTGAGTTTTGGAAAATCCGTCCCCCAAGAGGAACAATTTTGTTTGGAGTCGCCACTTACTTTTTATTTTTATTTTTTAAAATGGGGAAAATGAAGTAAGAACAAAAACCCCTCATTGACTATAGTCAAGAAAAAACGGTCAAAGAAAACTAGATTTCTGGGTTCGGGGATTAGGTTACCTATCGAGAAGGTACCTCATGTGAGGTAACACCCCTCTAAGCCCAGAACTTGGTATCTACTAATGAATTGGGTACATGGGAGCATATGGGTCAAAGATCAATTGATCACTCAAGCTAAATAAATGACTCGAATCAATACTAACCTACTTAATATCTAACATGCATAAACACTTGACCAAACAAAACAATGGATGCGTACCTGTGGTCCCTAGCCAAACGCTGAGGTCCTTAGCCAAACGCTGAGGTCCCTAGCCATGCGCTGAGGTCCCTAGCCATGTGCTGAGGTCCCTAGCCATGTGCTGTAGATATGGTTAGTCAATAAGCACAAGCACATAGCATACATCCATGATCAAGTAACCAAAGTTTGCATTCAAAGTGGAAGTAAATGGGAAATGAGGGGATTAAGATGTTTCTTTCCTTCCACACTCCCCAAATGACAATTCACTAACCACAATCACCAATTCACAATCAAACTCACCTAACCCCAAGTGTCCTAAATCCAGAGTAGGTCCCCTTAGGCTGACTTTAGACCCCAGGCCGACTCACAAATGCCATTGAGTACCAAATGGGCTTGAGGCCTTAAAGTTTGAGCTTGAAAGTGATAAAATAGGAGCGCCATAAGGCTGTCTGCACAACCCGAGTTGAAACAGTTCCCATTCGGTTAGAAAAAAAAAAAGAAATTGAAACTCTACTATCAGAAAAATCCTCGAAAAGTAAGAGGTCTAGCAAAAAGCGGCTCTCAATTCGAGGCTCGAGCAGTGAGAACAAGCCGATGCATTTCTAAAACCGGGGCTTCTCCCAACCGGTTCAATAGATTGAGAAAAATTTTGAAACCTTGTCAAAAAATTACTTAAAGAGTAAGGAATCCAAAAAAAAAATGGCACTCAATTCCGAGCCTGAACGAGTGAGAACCAACTGAAACAAGCCGATGTGTTTCTAAAACCGAGGCTGCCTAGCAGAACCTGTTAAACCGGTTCAACAGATTGATAAAATTTTTGAAACCTTGTAAAAAATTCCTCAAAGATTAAGGAATCCAACAAAAAAAAACGACGCTCAATTCCGATCCCGAACGAGTGAGAACCAACTGAAACAATGCAATGTGTTCCTTATAGAAGGCCAAACCCGAGCCACCCAAAATGTGTTGTTTTCTTTAAAATTCACCACTTAAGCCAATGCTTTAGTAGATGCAATTTTTCGATAAGCCTTTAGCATGCATGCCAAAAGGCCATCAAGCTTTCTTCCCTACTTCTCCAAACCAAACTTATCTAAGAGAGCTGATCCTGAAGACACGTTCAATATTCACAAAACAGACTAAAAAACAAAGACCCCAAAGATATGAAATCAAAGGCTAACAAAGGCTTGACTTTACTCGGATTCCGCCTTGGGCTCTAACACTCTACCTACAGGACCTCCGTGGAGATGCAAAGTGCCCTCGTTTCCAGCAACCAACCGGACAAAATCTCCTTTTTGGAGACTAGAAAGAAACTCCAAAAACAAAGTTTTCTCTAGAAAAATGGCAAGAGTCTTTCCCAAATAAGAAGCCATTTTCTCCATTTTCTCTCTACTCACTTCACATGCACCCTGAACTATCCCTCATATGCCAAAATCTCTCCCCCACACTCTTCTCTTTTTTTATCTCCCTATCTAAAAAAAGCTCCCTACTAAGAAAGATGCAGAAAAGTTCAACAAAGTATCCCCACTCTGAAAATGCCAAAAGTTCTTCTGCTATATTTTCTTCTCACCTTTTATACTCCTACCCCTCTCAACATTTGAGCCTCCTGGGTTCCTTCCCCTTCAGCACATAAATCCCCTGCCAACATGGGAATCACACCCCCCATTATCTCTCTTGCATTCACGAGGCCAGCTCACTCTCGCACAGCCACCACCAAGAATCCATATGGATTCATGGTGGGCTGCGAAGAACCCAAATCAAGGCTCAAAATGGACCCAAAATACTTCCCAAGACCGATCTGGAGCTTATGGGCCAGATCCATGTAGGATTTGAACTCCAAAATCACCAAAATTAGTGCTCCATACAAGCTGACTCGATGAATTGGTTGAACCGGATGCCAACTGGTCGATCAGGCTAAGAAAATTTTTGAAAATTTGACAGAATGTTTCTTGAAGAATAAGAAATCCAAAAAACAAAAATGGCGTATGATTTTGAGTTCAGATGAGGAAGATATGACCAAAACAAAATCGGTTGGGTTCGACTCCAACCTCGTCTCCAATAATGAACTTTAACTTAAAATCCGTTTGAACTGCCGGGAGCGCCTCCCCAAACCTGTCAATCCGATTGATAAAATTCTCAAATTTTTTCATAGAATTCTTCTATGAGTAGGAAATCCAACAAAAGAAACGGTGCATGATTTCGAGTTCGGATGAGGGAGATATGATTGAAAAATGGGCCTGTGCTGCTCGAATTAAACATGCTTCAATGAATCTACCTAAATTCTGGTCTCAGGACCGGTCGAAATAATGGGAAATTTTTTGAAATTTTGACATAATATTCCTTGAAGAAAAAAGAGTCCATAAAAAAAACAGTGCATGATTCCGAGTTTGGATGATGGAGATATGATTGAAACAAGCCCAAGTACTCCGAATTCGACATACTCCAATAAACTCCGATCAAGCTAAACTGGGAGGGGGCCCACTTGCTTCCTATGACACGATGCCAATAACTAAAAGAAAAAAGAAAAAAAGACACTTCGAAGTGAACTACATACGCACTCAATGGACCACATACAAGCCCACCCAAGGCTCGGGAGAGACCACTAATCTCAAGCGGCCCTAACGGCGCTATAGAGACAGAATGAGCAAGAGTGCACACCACATAGTGAGCAATGCGCAAAAGCTGATGGCAAATTCTGAGGCCCATGACAGTTTCTTTTCTTCTTTGTATTTTCAAGTCCAGAGAAAACAATCTCTTGAAGAATTAGGAGAGGGATAGTGTATGTGGTATTGGTTGAAGTTTCTCACTCTTGAACGAGTGATTTTGCTTTGGATATCAGTTCGATTATTTTGATCTCACTTGCTCAGTTTTTTACTTTTAAAATGTAAGAGATGTTAGTTTAATTTAATCAATTAATATCTCAGGGTTCTTTCTATTCTCTAGTGTCATTGACTATTTCCTTACAAATAAGAATGGAGGTAAAAAGAAAAAACATTTTTCAAACAAACTCCGATGTGAAGTAGTATCTCAAATATATTTGTGGGGTTTAATTAAATTTCATGTTAGAATTGTCCCTTTTTTTAATGCACCCAAATGGTTTATAGTGATAAATATTTGGTTAAAGTATCTCAAATATTCCAAACTCCCATGTTTTTCTTTAAAAATAATGGATAAAAATACAATTTGTTATTTTTATGCATTGTTTATTTTTTATTTGAAGAATGATGAAATTTAGGAAATTATCTATTTAAAATTTTTTAAAATATTCTAACCCATTTTGGCACGTAGCTTGGTAGGGTTAGGCTGGGTTGACCAAACGCTAGCCCAAATAAAAGTGGATCGAATTGGTCCAACCCGTTTTAGCCCGTGGCCTAAGTGAGCTGGGCTGGCCCATTTCCTACCTCTAATATGAGGTGGCCATGAATAAGGCACCACCGTATGGTCCACTCATGTGGGAAGAGTCAATTACAATTAATGGGTGGCACCCCATTGCAAATCCTTGGATTGATATTGCATGTGCAATGAATAGTTGCTCAAAATGGTTATCATTGAAATGTGTCAGCTCAACTATTGTTCCAAGATTAGTTTAGACAATTCTCTCACCCATCTAATGCAATAATTTATAGTAGTTTTTGAGAATCTCACATATTCGTTCTTTCCCCTTCTCCTTCAAATGCCATGCTTGATTATATGACAATCTTAGACCATGTTGTCTAACAAAATCTTTACATATTTGGTGAGGTTGATAATTTGGTGTGGAACGTATTACATCATCAATCATTTTAGATGCACGTTTGGCTCTGATTGAGGGTTGAGAAGAGGCTACATCATCCAAACTATGGTTATAGCCAATCTCAAATGTATGAACTTGAACGATGTTGGTTGAATTGATTGCATGACACGTGATTCCCATGACACTTTTCAATAGTGCAAACAACACTCATCTGCTTCATATTATTCTTCTTGAATCTATATCATAATCTCCTTGCTAGTGACATCATATACATAGCATTCTGAAACTCATTAGCATCATGAACAGCCATTCACTACCACACTGCATTTCTCAATCGGGCCACACCGGATATCAATAGGATGTGACTCTGCACATCTACATGAAAATCCTAATGACTCAATTCTCGACATGTCACTAAGCTAGGGAATCTCACTTGGTGTGTTATCATCAACAAGGAAACGATACATATCAAATTTGATGCAACTATTGGGGTATTGACATTGGAATTTAACAAAACAAAAATTTAGTGACTCAATGCACAACAACATTGGGATTTCTCTTAACACCACACATTTCATTCTCCAACTTATCACAATCATATTTCTAAACAATGGGTCTGGAGAGTTACTTGTAAGAATTGACCTCTTTAAGGTCTGACTGTTTTTCCTTCTCAGTACTTCACAACCATCTCTTAGAATTGGAAATTGCCTTCCCTCATAGACAGGTTAATATAAGCCCTTCCCAAAATAATTGATACCTCAGCCATCAATTAGACAAGAATTCACTCTCTCATTGATTAGAATCTTAGCTAACACAGGGTTGAGATTATTCCTCTCAATTGAGGTGAAACCTTTCAGAATCAAACTGGTAGATCAGTAGGTGGATCATATGCCTTAGGAACACACTCCTGCTATCACCCAAGAGGGAACATTGAAGTCAAAGGTTAGAACATCACCAGTGATGTATCAAAGTAATTCTAAAAGTGCATTGGTTCAAATAATACAAGTACTTACCTCAAGTGACTGCTCTTACTTCCTCGTGTAGTCCATCTTTGTGTCACTCGTAGGGATTCTTGGAAAATCGCAGCAATTATGTTAACTCTCTTTGGGTACCAAACACTCAATATTCGTAATAGTTCAATGCGTATAATACCCAGCTTAAATCGCCTCCGAAGCCATACCCAAAACAACATTAAAATACTACAAACCATAACCCCAACAACAGATTCTTCCCAAAGGGAGCTTAGCCTTCCAATACTAGATTGCAAATGACAATGACTAGTTGATCAAACAAATTCATTTAAATTGTAATCAAAACTGAAGAAAAATGGATTCCAGAAAAATTCTCAGATTCCATTGAAATTTAGACATAAATGAAGCTTGATTTACATTCATTCCAGCTCAGAATCTCAGTTCAGATTCACTACTCTAATCTAAAATAAAGAAACATTTAATATAGAAAATAAAATAAAATCAACAATAAAAAGATAAAGAAAAATAAAGAAAAGATAAAGAAAAATATATACAAAGGAGATTTTAGCTCCTCCCAAAAGCGCTGGTACTTCTAAGATTGACCAAAAGCTATGCACATTACCCTAGGCGCTTCTTATTTATAGTTCTTAAAATACCGGCTCAATTCATACCGAACGTGATTCCACCAGGCCCATTTAATATCTTTGTCGCGACATTGTTAGTCTATGTCGTGACATAGCAGTCTCCTTCCTTGGCTTTGGCTTTGTCGTGGCTTTGTCGCAATATTTTTGTCATTTGATCACCTTTTGCCTTTTGTCAAGTTTGTCGCGACATAAAATTCTGATGTCACAACATAACAACTGTGACACCCCTTCTCAGGTCCGACACTGGGTTAACGGGTCTGAACCTAATTCGAGATGTCACTAAATTGTTATGCCCCGGTTGAGGCTCTGATACCACTAAATTGTAACACCCCTTCTCCGATTCGACCTGGTTGGCGAGTCCGAACCGGATCCGGGATGCTCTATTTTCTATAACTTATAAACTTTAAGCTTTTCATTCATATAATTTTAAACATTTAACTTGTACCATATTCTGTAACAATGGATACAAAATACATATATAAGCTCCATATATGGAAGTGTTCAACATTTACATTGTTTACAAAAAGAAACAAAAAGACATATACATTATACCAAAAATCTTCCAATGTACCCCTAGTGATGTGTTGACCTCGGGGTCGCTAATGACTGTCTTGACCTCTCCGGGTTTCCCCCTTTCCTGCACCTACACACCTGATGAAACACACGTGCTGTTTATAGCTTGAATTTACACATACGACGACCCCAACAAGGGTCATCCCACTTTAAACGCATGCATATCTTTATGACACATATAACATGTACATATTATTTATCCATTTCTCATGTCTACTTTCTTTTCACATAACATTTTTCTTTTCTTATCATATTTCATATACTTTTCATGTCATTTTATACTATATTTCTTGTTCTTGTAATTGTATACTATCATCGCATAACAGTGTTATGCTTCTCATATCATATACTTTATACATTCCTTTACATATGCTTTTCATTTTCTTTTATGTTCATGCCTGCAAATACCACAGAAGTTGATACGAGAGAGAACTGTATGTACCCGAAGGTACTATCACTGTTCTCTATCTGTATATACCCAAAGGTACTATCATTGTACGAGACAATGATCTCTATCTGTATGTATCTGAAGGTACTGTCACTATACGAGACAGTGATCTCTGTATAACCCAAACGGGGCCGCTATAGTGATCCAAACGGGATCTATGTCACTCGAATCTAAACGGCCTCACATCCGTATTTTGTATGCCGCAAGAAACAGAAGTCCCTATAGCATGCCTATCTATCCAACTACTCTACATAAAGTGTAAATCAAGATATTATGTTTTCTTAATAACTGCTATGTATTAGAAAGATATCTCATATGCATGACATAGAATACCATCGATATCATGTATACTTAGGAGATATTCAAGATCAAATAAGGCTTTTATACATGTTGAATCACACCTTGTCATCATATAATAAAATCATTGATATACTTATTTGTACTTTTATTAGACTTATACTTATTTACGAACGTACTATCCTATCATAAGGCATTAAGTTTGCCCATATTACACTAGGGACAGTTTGAAATACTCATTTTCAGGGGTCTTAACTCCATACATGACACTAGTTCTTTGTACTCATTTGAAGCTAAGGTGCTAAGGGTTTTTCTCCAACTGGAATCACCCAAATCGGAGCACTAAAATTCAAGATATGTCCTAAACAACTGACTACTTATGTTCAAAAAACAGAATTTAAATCGGGCTTCTTGAACATAGCACCACTTTTGAGTGACTTTTCTAGGCCAAAATGGCCGACTTTGAAGATACCTATTTTCGTAGAGATTTGTTTTCCTTGGAAGTCTAGTTTACCCAAAGAATCTGAATCACTCAATTCGACAAGAAACACCAATGCTATGGCCAAAACACTAACGCTGGTCCAAAACACAACATTGGGTACCAGTACCGACTTTTCGGCACCGCACCGCGACTGTAACACATGTGGTACCGGCAGCCATAATCGCTTGGTACCGCACTAAACCTCAAAATGCCCGCATGGTGCTTTTTCTCCCATTTTTCCATATATTTCCACCCAAACCAACTCAATACTCAATACACACATCAAAACCACTCCATATTCATCTTATAACCTCTATTCTACTCAAATCATCTTTCAATACTTATCTTACTTCAAAACCTTTCATGAATTACTCCCAAAACAACTCTAATATGGGTCATAACCCATACATAAACCAAACATAAAGATTAGTTAGGCTTGATCTAAACCCAAACTCCATTACTTGCAATTAAACCATGAATCCAACCCCAAAAGGAGGATTCCATACTTTCTTTGCACTTATTTAGTGGTTTTACCAACCCTACTTTGAAGAAATCTAGGGTTGAATGAAATCCTAACAAACCCTAGGCTCGGGGGACAAGCTACACACCATACAATTTCATGGAAATCCATACGAAACTCATAGAATTCTGCCACCTTTTGGCTCTTTCTTCTTCTTTCTCTTCCTCTTCTCTTTCTTCTCTTTCTTCTTCTTATTTTCTCTTCTTCCTTTCTCTCTTCTTCTCTCCCAACTGTATGAGCTCTCTTTTGGTGACCAAAAATGAGATATTTTTGGTCTCTCCTCCTTTTTATACTTAATTTCCCTTTTATTTGCACATAGCTCCCTCATCTTCATTCATTTACAATTCAACTTATACTATACTCTACTTTGGCATACAATCTTATGAGATTATGACCCTTAAGTCCTAAATTGGTAAAATGACCAATTTACCCTGTCTTTTGTATAAATTCCGGGTTTTTCTTATTTTATTTTTAGCATTATTTTATTCCGAAAAAATATACATTTACTATTATTATACCCTAAACATGTTATAAAACTGTCAGGGTATAATTTGGGGTGTTATAACAACCTATTTGTTTTCCTTCTTTGTTATAGTATATTGCAACATATCTGTTTAGCATCTTTTTTGGTTATTGTCATGACAAAGTTCTGAGATGTTGCGACATAAGATTGTTGAGTCTACCTGATAATTGTTGGGATAGAAGTTTCCATGTCGCGACATATTTTTCTTGCCTTACACTGTTATTCCAGAATAATTTGTTACGACATAAGCATGCTTATCGCGACAAAGTTCAAACAACTTTCATATTGTCATTTTCGCGACATAGCTTCCATGCTTTGCAGTGTTAATCTTTGAATAGTCTGTCATGACATAAAAACCTCTGTCGCGACATAAACTTTCCAACTCTTTGCTAGATTATGTCGCGATTGAGTTTTCAATGTTGTGACAAAATTTCTTCTTTTTGCTCTTCATTATATCGTGACAAACAATTTCTGTGTCGCGACATTGTCCCCGCGGAACATCTGCCAAAGGATTCTCTCTTCTTTATCGCGGATTGTAGATTAGAATGTCTTAACAACATTTTTCTGCAATTTTCATTATTCTTTGTCGCGACAGAGTGATCATACGTCAAGCATTACCCGTCCTCATTCTTTATTTTGTTGCTATTAAATGATTTTTATGTCGTGACATAGTTCCACCGTTTCCTTATGAGGTCTTCTCATGTTGTGTCCCAACCAAGCATTTGAATATCGCGACAATACTTTTGCCTTCAGACTTTCATTGTGTCGTGACATAAATTTGAAATGTCACAACATACTCTTTTACATTCTTCACTAATTATGTCGCGACATAGCTGTGAAATGTTGCGACATTCTTTTAACTGTTCTTTTGAATACTCAGCTTTCTCTTTGTTGCAACACAATTTTGCTTGTTATGAAAAAACTCTACATGTTGCCTTGGGGGTTTTTGTCACAACAATGTTTATGAATGTCGCAACATAACTGCATTTTCCTGCCTTAGCCATTTTCTACTCTTTTCATTATTTTTGCTTTTTTTTACATTAAAACCCTGCAAAACATAGATTTGGGTGAAGATTCCATAATTCATCATTAAATTAGACCTTAAATCCTCAAATATGCATGAAAAATGGGCTTAAAAATTGGATGAGTTTTGGACTCATCAATGGCCCTTGGGCTCATGTTGCATAAGTCCAACAAGCCCCTTTATGCCTATGGTGGCTCGCCTTTCGATGACCCTTGGCCTCAAGCAGCATAGAGTCCCAACAGGCCCCTTTGCCTATGGTGGCTCGCCCTCGAAGGACCTAGGCCTCAGGCAGCATAAGTCCTAACAGGCCCCTTTATGCCTATGGTGGCTCGCCTTCGACGACCCTAAGCCTTGGGCAGCACAAGTCCTACTAGGCCCCTTTTCGTCAATGGGGTCTCGCCTTCGATGGCCCTAGGCCTCATGCGACATAAGCCCCAACAGGCCCCTTTATGCTAATGGGTAATGGCTGACACTCTAGGTTTGATAATAATTTCATAACGCAAAAATTTAAGCCAAAATAACAAAAATTTCATTCAAAATAACAAAAATTCATCGGGTAAATACCACCACGACTAGTTAAATTACATTTTCAAGAGGAGGTGTTGATGGCACAACTGCATCAACCAAGGAATCCTATACAAGGATAATGTGATCCGTCGAGGGTTTAGACGTCCCCTCTCCCACGGGTTCTTGTCGAGCCCGCGTCTCCTATGTGCAGCTTGGCTCGACATGGTCTCTCTCCGCATCGTGAGTTAGCTCAACAACATCCTCTATGGGCGATTCACAGCCGCACCCCACGAGTCGCCACAAATCTTCTCGTGGCCATATCCCAATATCCATACCAGTACCAAGATAAAGACTCAGGCAACTTGATGCAAGGAGGCTTCGCAAACTTTCACGCAACCCATGTCTTCTCCGCTTCACAAAAAGCATCCTTCATTTCTATATTTTCCTGGTGAATGCTATGCAGTTGGGAGATGCTCTTATCAAGTTCAACCACATCGGCCTCCAGCTTCCGTACCTTCTTCACTTCAGCAGTTCAAACAACACGCTCTTTGGCCAACTCAATCCATTTTAGCCAGGCCTATAGCCCCCCTTTCCGGTTCAACCCGATTGGCGGATCCGAACCGTATCCGGGATGCTCGTTTAATTCTTTTTGTTTACTTTTCATTTGTTTGTTTTATTTTTCAAAAGTGTCGCGACCCGAATCCCTGGCCCGACCGAAATGACGGATTCGAACCGAAGCCTGGTTTACTTCGACTCTTTTCATTTGTCTTATCAAAACATTTATTTATGTCATTTCATTTTAGAGTTTTCAATTACGAAGAAGCATTTCAAATGGTAGGCCCAAAAACATTTATTGTTATACAATTCGTTTACAAAATGGGATATCATGCCTTTACAAAATGATATACAAAACAATGGTTCAGAGTTTAACTCTTTTGTTCACAAAATGTCATCAAAAAGAAATGATATGCATATGACGGGGTATATACTTATACGCCGCAACTTTCTCCATGACTCCACGCTTCTTGATCTTGTCTTCTTTCTTGTTTACTCGAAACCTACGCATAGATAAAAATTATACGCTAATCACTTTCATGCTTAGTGGTTCTATACAGTTCTATTCCAGTTTTCAGTCTAACATGACATGCATTTATCATAAAACCATGCCTTTTATATCAAACTATACTCATGCTTATTCACTTTCACATGCTTTCACTTTACAAATCATTGATCATATCAAAATATGCATTTCCACATGCAATAAATTATTTAACTCAAATCATGAGATTCAAACATACACTTTTAAGGACGTATTTATTTTACAAATCTCATTTTCACTGATCAAAGTTTGTTATCTCACTTTGTCTATACAATTCACATTCATGACCTGATTCGCTCGCGACCCTCGCCCTTTTATCATTCGACAATGTGCCACACATCATCACCTCCGGCTCCCATCGCGTATGGATGCCGACTGGTGCACCCCACCATGTGGTCACTTATAAATGCCATACGCCATCAAGACGAATGTCGATTGGTGTATCCCGCCAAGTGGGACATTTCTTCAATGTCATACACCATCATGACGGATGCCGATTGGTGGATCCCGCCATGTTGCTCATTCGATATATCAATTCAATTCAATTCAAGATGTCAAGAATTGACCAATTCGTTTACGATTCAATTAATCACTCACATGCAATTAATTGTCAAACATTTCAATTATCACATTTTCAAATCCATATGCACTTTTGTAATATCACTTCAAAGAAATAATCATTCCATATAATCATTTCAGAATTATTTGGTAAACTACCAAAACACTTGAAATATGGATAGAGGGCCAATGAACAAACCGAAGCTATCGACTCTCGTTTCCTTCCCTTCGATCTCGGTCCGAGGTTAGGTGATTCTCACCCGTTCCTAGTCAACAACAATTACGCCACTTTTAGTGGATAAACAATTATTATACATTTTAGTACCACGACACTGTTAACGGTCTTAGGTTTAGACACTAAGTCTGCCCAAAAATGAACTCGCCTAGGCGGCGAGGTACGGACAAAAAAACATTTAGTTATCCTTGCTTTGAACTCCCATTGTCACATTAGTCCCAAACTATCGTACAAATACTAGACTTTCGGAACAAAAATCCGAAATTTGATCCTGCGTGAACAGTAGCTACGTCGTAGCGTATCAGAGGGGTGCCATTTTGGCACCCCGGCCCTGTTAGGAGAGGGATCCTTACGCCACGGCGTGATTCCCACGCTGAGCATAGAACTTAGTAACGCTGTATCTTCAGCTTTCTCCTATTTTTGCGATTTTTCTCCAAAAATCCTCGTGTTCAAAGCAAAACATGGGAACTACTCACGTAACATTATCCAAATACTTCCTTTCAACTGTCTCATGAGTTAAATTCCATGGATGGACAGGTTTTAATTAAATATCAATATTAAAGAAATTCTAAGGTTTGGTTTTTACCTTAAATTACTTGGAACTCTTTGCCCTAGCTTTCTCCTTTATTCTTCTTGCAAGATCTTGAACAAATGGGCTGGATTTTTGCACCAAAGCTCACTTCTTCCCCAAACCCTAGTTTTCTCCTCTCACTCTCTCTCAAAACATTTTTGGCACAATGTGTCATCCAAGACCAAATGTGGTCTAATATCCCTTATTTCTCTTAAGGCCATGTTTGGCTCTTTCATAAATTCCCATTTCTCATTTTTCTCCTTTTTGGTCTTCATTTCACTTTCATTTATCATTTAATTCATTTTAGCATTTAAGCTTATTATTTGACCTTTAGGTCCTTATTTTACAAATTTCCAAATTTGCCCTTGTTTACTTGGGTTTATTTCCGGGTTCAATTAATTTCTTATTTTAGCATATAATATTTAATCATATGCTCACATTTTCATTTCACTTTTCACAATTTAACAATTTATCAATTTCCTAAAAACCTAAGTTTGGCTCAATTTATAAATTCGAATATATATAATAAAAAAATTATTATAAAAATCTAGGGTATTTTCATGCTATAAGGCCTCCTCCAACTCTTTCTCTAGTTGGGGCACATAGGACTACCTACACCTTGTTGTATAGATTCTGAGCACCCTCCCGCATATAAGATAGACGGCTTAACCGGTGTTGCTCCATTGCAATACTTTGCCATATAGGTGTTAAACATACTCATCTGCATGGACAACTAGTTAATTCAAATACAACAACATACGAAGCAAATAAGGAATAAGAGAGACACTTATGGAGGCTACCATCTTGAAGGGGGTAGCGTCCTTTAGAAGGTCCTACACCTCCTTGATTGCCTCAACTCCACACATTGCACCCAAAGAGGAAACCACTTCTTCGTCTAGTCCTTCCAGGGGTCGGACATGAGCATTCGAGGGAAAGGGGGGATGTTAGCTTCTCACAAGACTGAGGAGCCCCCAAGGACGCTACAGTCTTTCCTTTCCCTTTTGAGCCAATTGCGTTACTCCAGGGAGGCCGAGTCTCACGTCCTTCTGTGATCCTTATCTTGCCCCGAGGTCGTAGGGGAGACGACGGAGTTTCGAACACCCTCCCTTATCCAAGAAGTAAAACGTCGACTCCCAAGATGTTGTTCTCGTTGAGAGTGTACACATCTCCGCCATAGAGTCCAACTCTCCCTCCCTTGGTTGTTTTGCCTCGGGCGGTAAAGAAAGTTTAGGTGGAGTGGCGGCGCGAGGGAACGCATCGCCCAAGTTGTAACTCCCCGAATTAGACCCTAGTAGTTTTAGTACAATTTTGTAGTATAAAAAATGTAACGCCCCAAAAATACCCTCAAATTTTTATAATAATTTTATTATATATATTTCGGGTATGAATTGAGCCAAACTTGGGTTTTTCCAAGAAAAAACTGATAAATTGTTAAACAGAAAGTAAATGAAAAATGTAAGCATATGATTAAATATTATATGCTAAAATGAGAAATTGATTGAACCTGAAATAAACCCAAGTGAAAAAGGGCAAATTTGGAAATGTGTAAATGAGGACCTAAGGGTCTAATGAGAATGAGCTTAAATGCCAAGTGAATTAAATGATAAATGAAAGTGAAATGAAGAGTTAAAATGCCAAAAATGAGAAATGGGATTTATGAAAGTGCCAAACATGGCCTTAGGAGAAATGAGTGATATTAGACCATAATGGTTTTAGAATGCTCATTTGAGCAAAAACGTGTGGGAGAGCTTGAGAGAGGAAAAGCTAGGGTTTTGTGTGTGAAGATCAAGAGATTGGTGTGATTTCTTCCCATTTCTTGCTTCTAAAGTGATCAAGCATCTTGGGCTTCAAGTGTAAAGTGATTTCAAGGTATTACACAAACCCTAGATTTCTTTAAATGACAAGCCAGTTAGAAAAAACCCTAATCCAATCCATGGTTTGCTCATAGTTGGTTTAGGATGGTATTTGATTTTAGGAGTGATGCCCGCTGTTTTGGTTTGAGCTTTGCAAATTCTCGTGAAAATTGCAAAAAGGAAAGAAACCGTAAAATCGCATCAATGGCCCCTTCGTCGCGCTGAAGGGCACTCCGCCGCGGGCGGCGCGCCCGCCACGTAGCGCCTTTTCGCCATGGCGGGTCACTGCTCACGAGGCAAAAATTTTGGATTTTGTTTTCGAGCACCCTCGCATTCGCATTCTCGATAGTTTGGGCACCCTAATAAAATGATTAATGTGTTCAAATAAGCGATAAAACTAAATTTAAAAACATATCGTACCTCACCGCGAGAGCGGCAAATCGCTCGGCACTTTAGTGTCTGAACCCAAGGATCAGAATCTCTAAAATATACCCTTAATGCCGAACATGTTTAGGGTATAAAATAAAAGCAAATTGTATTCTGTCGAAAAATGATGAGTGAAAATGGCAAAAGCTTGCATTGTCGCTTGGTACTCCGAAAAATTTTTAGATCTCGGATGACGAATCCGACATCACCGTTTGAATCATCTCGCGAAATCTAATACCCATGCTTACTCAGCTGAATTCAAACAAGGATTTTTCACGACTCCTCGAGAAGATCGCTGAATGGACTTTAAAAACGGGATTTTTGAAAACTCATAAAATGTCAAATAGTTAAAGAACGCCCATTTAAGATAAATAGAACTAAAATCGAACTAAATAAATTGTTTCGGAGCTGAAATTAATCAGAGATGGACGTGGCCCCACTCTTAAGCTTATATATAATATATATATATAGTATATATATATATATATATATATATATATATATATATATAGAGAGAGAGAGAGAGAGAGAGAGAGAGAGAGAGAGATAGAGAGAGAGAGAGAGGAGAGAGGAGAGATGAAGGGGAGGAAGAGGAGGCGCCTGAGAGAGAAAATTTGATTCATTCTTGCCCTTCTCTTTCGATATACGTAGTTTCGATTGCCGGAATTGCTTCACAAGAACAAGCTCATCCACTGACCGAGGGCTATGCGTGAGTACTTTAAAAACACAGATTTCACCGAGGTTCATAAGAAATTGAAAATCCTAAGTTTTTACTATCTCATACGCCTACGGTATTTTGACATCAGATTTTGGTCGGACCAAGAGATAAATTTGATCCACGCATCGCAAAGTTGGCGGTAGCTCAAAATTCGTGAGTTTGTCAAACTCCACTGGTGCGGGCGAAATTTCTACTTGAATAAAAGCCATGTAATGGTATAGGTTGTTTTCGTGGTCGTAATAGTGTCGTGATTTCAAATCCCAAAATTGTGGGACTCCGAATATTGGAACTTTTTCAGGCGATCTGAGTTGTATTGAAGGATATACATTAGATAAAGAATAAGAATATATATGACTAGACAACCTTGATATGAATATATGAATATAAGATATATAAGCGAAATACATGAGATTAAAAATTATACGATTAGGCATTTTGCTAGAAATGCCTGAATGATAGAAATTAGATTCTCACATGTATGGAAAGTATAGAATTAGTGTGATTTTGGTATTGATTGTAGGATGGTTTTATGCCGTGTTTTTGACATGTTTGGTACCATGTTCGTGGTATGTTTTGTGGCCTCAATTGGGAGGATAATGTGGCCAGTGGACAAGGCGTGCAGGATGGTTTCGAATTGGCCAGCGTGTACGAGAGGCGCAAGGAGCTCTACGGCACCTTGCTAGGAGTATGGAAACCACGTTGTTAGATGGTGGGTGCATCTCCGGTGCGCTATAGCGTGGGATCCCACGCTATAGCGTAACACCTTTGCATATATCAATCCTCCCGAAACGGACGACCACGCTTCTTACTGATCCAGAGCTCCGTTTAGGTGTTCTTGGACTACATGGAAAGCCATTTTGAGTCTATAATCCATCCATATATAGCTTGATACAATCTTGAGCTTATAATAAGTCCGAAAATGACAAAGATGAGTAGGCTGGCGCTGCTCATAATTCTTTGCCAAGTTGCTGATTTCTTCCGGCTTCTGATATATAACTCCTTCGTTAGGACTCTGTTTGGGTGTTCTTGGACTACATGGAGCTCGTTGGTCTCAGAATCTAACCATATTCTCTATTTAATGGCATACGGTATCCACACTAAAGAAAATTTGATTGTTGTACCAGAGTGTACTAATTGCTTGGTTAAAGTTAATTTGGAATGCGAAGAAAAGATCGATATGACGAAATATAGCGATATATGTAATTTGATATATGTAGGGAGTATATAGAAAAAAGAATAAAATATTATTTCGAGAACACGTATATTATAAGCGCACAAGACCATTTATTGAATGACACTTAGCACCTCGATTCTACATGAATGGGGGTACGTATAGTGCCGATTACTCTCTTTATTAGTCTTGACGGCACTCGGCCGTGCCCGGCACATTGTACTTCGATTACTCTCGATTAGTGTGTGGCGCTCTCTGTCGATGATTCGGCACTCTGCTGTGCTCTTTTGCACTCCTGCTGTCTTCTGGCACCTCGATATTGTACTATACCTTTGGGTACTTATTGTATAGTGTCCTACTCGTTACGTATTAAATTACGACGATCAGCAGGTTATGTGATAAGATACGAATAAAATAAAAGTAAGATTTGAATGCCTGCAATTTCCCGTATCTGAATAAAGTAAAATACATGTGAGTACCTACAGTTAATACCTCAGTATAAACTCCGGATAAGGATAACTTCAGTAGTACCCCCTCTCACGGGTACCCCAGTATGAGTATAAGTTCTAGTAATTACCTCACGAACTTTTAATTAAATATAAGTTTGATAGAAAAACAAGTATGTGTCTTTGGGACATTTTGAGCAACAGTAGTACTTGCAGTACACATCAGTATAAGAATAAGTTCGCCAATACCGACTATACGTTCGTAATATCTCGGTAGTACCTCACGAATGCGTTGGTATGTTGAAATAAGTATAAAGTCGGTACCTACGGGTACCTCGTATAAGGAATCACAATGCAGTGCCTACGGATACTTTTGTCATCGAGAATAAGCTCAGTGTAAGATCGAGAGTCGAGAATAAGATCAGAAATCTGAGGAATAAATTACATGAAACAAGAGTATAAGATCCATTAGTACAAGTATAAGATCTGAAGTACAGAGTATAAGTTAACGGTACCTACGGGTACTTCGGTAAGGTCTAAGCTCTTATGCTCCTATGAGAGATCGAATGCGTATCGATCGACGAAGTTCAAGTAGATGTCCTTTGGAGATACGAGATAATTATAAGTGCGAGACAAGTATAAGTATGTATAAACTCCCCCGGTCTGTTCTAGGAATCTGGCAACATGAATAGAGTATGTGTCCCTCTGGAGACAAGAGTATAAATATATGTATAAGCTCGATCTGAACATGGGAATCTGAATAAGTATGTGTAATCTACGGGAGATCGGAATAAGAATAAGTGCACTCCCCAAGTAAGAGGAATCCAGAGATGCTCCTAGAGTATAAGATCCGAGATAAGGAATAAGTCTGTTATGGTATAAGATCCAAATAAGAATAAGTGCATTATAAGTGTAAGACCAAGAGTAAGTATAAGTTTTGTTATAAGTACTAAGTATAAGTTCGGTACCACATACAAATTTAGACAAACATAGTTTGTTATAAGGATAAGCATGTATGTAAAATTATTTATATGATAACAAGTATATATAGTACATTATATATGAATGCATGAAAATTAAGTCATACATTATTGTTTATCTTTAAATATGTATATGCATAAGACATGTTTCCATTAAGCGTAAAGCTTAGCACGGGTTTTTAATCAGTATAGGTCTGAGAAGATGTCAAGAAAGCTTACGCATATTCGCACAGGCGACACACTAGTAAGGGTTCACTACATGTAGGTTCCGCGCTCTGATTTGTAAATGTAAAAGTACAGTTTTTGTATTAGTAAATGAGACTCAGTATATGTGTATAGATTTTGATGGACACCATTTCGGTGGTAGTAGTTTTGTTTTGTATATGATATTTTGGTTCTGTCATAAGACTTGGACACACCAATGTCTGAAAAAAAAAAAAAAAAGCGTAGAGTCAGTGTGGTCTCACCCAGAAATTTCGGTTCGGATCCATGATCAGTGGGCAAGAATCGAAGGTGTGTCTTCATAACGAAAATTATCAACATTGATAAAAATGTATCATAATTGTTTATCCACTAAGAGTGGCATGATTATAATTGACTAGGGACGGGCGAGGATCACCTAACCTAGGACCGAGATCGAAGGGAAGGAAACTAGAGGCCCAGAAGCCGGTTTGTTTGATCTATATTCCGCCCCATTTCAAGTGTTTTGGTGATTCATATGCGCCGAAGGACGCTACCCCTTCATTGACCAAATAAATCTGAAATGATTATATAGAATGAGTATATCTTTGAAGTGATATTACGAAAGGGCATATGGATTTGAAAAACGTGATAATTGAAATGACTGACGATTAATTGCATGTGAAGGTGTCAATTATCGCGAAATAATTCGGTCTTAACATCTTGAATTGAATCGATATCTGAATAAGCGGCTGGCGGGATGCTGATCGGCATTAAATGCGAAGGCACCGAAATTGTCCAATGTCCCACTTGGCAGGATGCACTAATCGACATCCGTCATGATGGCTTATGACATTGAAGAAATGTTCTCACTTGGCGGGATGCACCAATCGGCATCCATCATGATGGTGTATGGCATTTAAATACCACATGTCGGGGTGCACCAATCGACATCCGGCATGATGGGAGACGAAATTTGGCAAATGTAGCACATTACCGACGATAAAAGGGCCGGGATTCACCGAACATAATCACATCATGAATGAATTGTAGACAAAGTGAAATAACGAACTTGATGAGTGTAAATGGGATTGTATACTAAACACATCTTTAAGAATATACGTTTGAATCTCGTGAATTGAATTGTGATATGATTTGTTGCATGTGAAAATGCACCTATTTATGATCAATGATTTGTAAAGTGAAGCATCCGAAAATAGATAAGCATGAGTATTGTTTTGATAAAAGCGATTTAGCTGATGCATGTCATGTTAAGCCCTGAAAATTGGAATAGAGCGGCGCAGAACTACTAAAGCATGAAAATTCTTAGCATATAGTTTTTATCCTATGCGCGAGTTACATTAAACGAAGGAGGTCAAGAAAAAACATGGAGTCATGGATTGCGGAGTATAAAGTATATACCTCGTCATTTGCATATCATATCTTTTTAACATGTGATATTTGTGGACAAAGGGTTGAACTCTGAACCATTGTTTTGTGCTTATCATTTTGTAAAAAGCGAATAAAGCCATTTAATAGCGAATTGTATAGAGTAAATGTTTATGGGCCTACCATTTGAAAATATACGCATAATTGAAAACCCTAAAAACAAAATGGCATAAATAAATGTTTTGATGAGATAATCGCAATCGAATAAATCGGGCTTTAATTCGAATCTGCCCGTCGGGTGTCTAAGGATTCGAGATTCGCGATATTTTGAAAAAAGAAAATTTAATAAAAGGTAAATAAAAGAAGACCATAAGCGTCCCCCCCGGGTTTGGTTGAATCATGGCCAGGTCGGACCGGGCTTGAGAATTCGCCTGAAAAAGTAAAATTGGTATTTTATTGAAGTCTTAGGGTAGAATTGTTATTTTTCTTATTAGGACCCAGTGACATAAGATGAAAATATTATGATAAAGTGGAAATATGATAAGTTAGATTTGCAAATGGAGTGAAAGGGGATGAATGGAAAAAAAAAATGGAAAGTTAGGCTAAATGGGTTAAAGACAGGCAAGGCCTTAGAATATCTCATTTTTTGGCTTTTACAGTTAGGGCTTTACAGTGGAGAAAGAGCGAAAGGAAGAAGAGAAGAAGAAGGAAGGAAGGAGGAAGAAAAGAAGAAGAAGTCCAGGTTTAGAAGTTTGGAAATTTCTTATTCATGTTTGGAACTTTTGTATGGATTTGTTGGTTAGGAAACTACACTAACTCTTTCTTTGTCCATGTTTGGGTTAGGAAAACCCTAACTCTTTAATACATGTGTATTTTGGTTTGTTTAAGTTGGTTTTGAGTTTGTTTAGTTTTGGTTAGAAGATTTCCAGTGAAAATGGACAGAACTGACCATTTCTATAGAAATCGTAGGTGAGTCTGCGGTACTTTTCGATGTTGTTTTGCTAGAGAGGGTGATATCGGTGCGAGGTTCGTGTCGGTACTTCAGATATTTTCAATCTAGGGTGATGATCGGTCTTGAAAGCGTCACGGAATTTACTCGAAAGTGATTTAAGGTCGGATGATGTTAGAAATGCAGAATGCTGAAAGATGAATCTTGGTACTCAAAGTTGTTTAAGGTTCAGTCTTTGGTCTATGACCACTGTTGTGATTATGTTCTTAACTGTGCAATGAAAGGGTCAGTACATGTATAAAAGTCATACGAAAAATGTTTTGTACCCCGCCGCCGAGACGAAGCTTCACCCGTCGTTGGGCAAACATTGTTTCTTGCCCTCATTTGCTAATGGGATTAAGAAATATATAACAAGTTCTGAAACACATATAATCATATGTTTGCTTAAGACCGAATAGTGAATGAATAGGCACCTCGGGTTGTTTTAAAACTACCGGTCCGACGATTGGCGGATGCGAGGGCGAGTTCGGGTTGCTCGTTTATTATTTTTATTTATTTATTTATTTTTAAATGTCTACCGGCAGGAATCCATTGCCGGCCGATGACGGGATCGAGCAGGCCTGGATTTACTCAGAGCCAGTTTTCATTTATATAATCCAAAAACATTTGATTTATGTTATTTCATTTAAGTTTAATTCACGCGAATTTATTTCAAATGTATTAAGCCCGCCCAAACATTTACTTTTATAATCGTTTCTGAAATGGCATACCATTGTGCCTTTTTCTAATGTTATCTGGCTGCTTTATTTGAAGATGAACTCTTTTGTTTACAAATATCACATGTTCAAAAGAATGACAGCATGCAGTGAGGGCTATATGTATACGCAACTTTCTCCTATGATTCTCACCTTCTTGATCTTGGCCTTCTCTTGATTACTCGATAGGTGCGCGCGATGAAAACACATCTTAAGCATTTTCATGCTTAGTAGTGATTCTATACAATTCTATTCGAATTCAATTTAATATATAAGACATGCTTTTATATTAAGCCATACTTTTACTTTGTCTGATCTGCAAATAATACTCATACTTATTCATTTCACATACCTATCAATTTACGGTTCATTGATACATTTATAAATATAACCGTTTCATAGGCAACAAATTATTCAGCAATTCAAGTCACTTGAGATTCTAAACATCTCTCGCTCTTAAAGATGTGTTTTAGTTTACAAATCACCATTTTGACTCCTATCGAAGTTTACTATTTTTCACTTTAATACATACAATTCACATTCATGGCAATTAGTTCGGTGAATCAAGATCCTTTTATCATTCGGTAATGTGCCTACACATTTAACAATTTTGGTCTCCCATCATGACGGATGCCAATTGGTGCATCCCATCAAGTGCTCATTTAAAAATGTCATACAATATCATGACGGATGTCGATTGGTTCATCTCACCAAGTGGGACATTTTAATAATGTCATACACCATCATGACGGTCTGGGTTGGTGCATCGCATATATTAGGACATTGAACAATTTTTGGTTTGCCTTCGCGGATGTCGATTGGTGCATCCGCCATGTTGGTTGTTGATAAATCAATTCAATTCAAGATGTCAAGAAATTGACCAATTCGTTTACAGTAATTAATCACTCACATGTAATTGGTGTCGGACATTCAAATATCACATTTTCAAATCCATATGCACTCTCGTAATATCATTTCAAAGATACACTCATTCCATATAATCATTTCAGATTTATTTGGTAAACTAAAACACTTGAAATCCGAATATAATTACGGTGAACAAAGAACTAACAATACTTGAATCAGAATAGAGGTCCGAAGAACTAACCGAAGCTTTCGGCTCGTTTCTCTTTCTTTGATCTCAGTCCTAGGTTAGGTGATCTCGCTGAATCTAATCTATTAATATTACGCCACTCTTAGTGGATAAACAATTATTATATATTTTGAAGTGAATGACAATTAATCTTTGTTAACGGTTTTAGTTAAGAACCTGCGCTTAACAGTGTGGTCCTGATCGTTTTTCATAGTTTCATTCTTATTTGAACCCAGGTAATTCTTTATTAGGGTTCCTTAACAATCGGTGTATAAACACACGGGACTTAATAGTGCAAAGTATGCAAAAATAGGGTTGCTGGGAGCATGATGTAGAGTACCACTTTGATTGGTACGGTGCGAATCGCCAGCGTCAATAGATACTTGGTACCACTTTGCCTCTGTCCACATGGGTACCATTGCAGTATGCGAGTTACGCGATGGTAGATTTTGCCATTTCTGACTCATAAAAACTCAAATAACTTCCTCTAAACTCATGTATATCATAACCCACCATGGAATCCAACTTACAAAACTCAAAAAGTGGGTTAGAATCAATATAAACCTCTTTTTCCCAAGTTAGGGCTTATCCCCTAAAACCAAAAATCACAAGAGGAAATCTAGGGTTTGATTTCTTATCTTCAATCTCTTCAAATCTTCTCTTGTAGGTTGCTTGATCTCTTAGAAGCAAGAAATGAGAAACAATCCCACCCAAAGCTTTATCCTTCCCTTGCCCTAGCTCTCTTCTCCCTTTCTCCTCTTTCCAAGCTCTCAATACTTGTTACTGCACAAGTGTGCATTCTCTTGAACCAAGTGGTCTTATATCCTTATTCTTCATAAGGCCTTGTTTGGCCCTGAAAATGCATTCTTTTGACAAGGTTCTCCCAAATGCTTTATAGCCCTATCTTCCCTCTATTTGCACTTGAATCTTAATAATCACCGCAGACCATCTTGAGTCTCAAATGACCCATAGGTCACTCATTTTCCTCTTAAGTCTTGTTGCTTTTCTCGTATTTCATTCTCATTTTTCTCATTTAGCACTTCAATTTACTTTCCTTTTTCTCATTTAATTTTCTTTGGCATTTAAGTCCATTGTTTCATTAGACCGCGGTCCTTATTTTTCAATTTCAAATTGCCTTACACTTGGGTTTATTTCAAGTTTAATCAATTTCTCATTTAGCATATAACATTCATTATATGCTCACATATTCATTCACATTCCTGATTTATCGGTTCTGGAAAAACCCAAGTTTGGCTCAATTCATACCCGAAATATATATAATAAAATTATTATAAAAATTATAGGGTATTTTCAAGGCGTTACATTTGTTTAGTGCGATGTCACTCTTGCATTGTGCTACGACACCTCTATTACGTGGGCAAACATGTCTACATTTGAGTGCGTGGCACTCTGTATTGTGCTAACACCTATGTTGCATGAAACGGGCATGTTTACGTGTTCGATTACTGCGCGGCACTTCTACTAATGCTACGACATTTCTATTACATGGGCATGCACGTCTCTGTTCAGTACTATACCGTACCTTCGAGTACCTATGGTGTTGTGTTCCTCTCATTCATTGTTATAGGTCTATGCAGACAAATACTTATATGTTGTCTATCTGATTAATATGACATGTGCAAACATTTATATGATAAAAATCTGAAAAATGAACAAGAAGAAAGCATAAGAAATCAGTTTTGTTTTGTAATGTAAGTAATTTGCCTTCTCAAAGATCTACATCCCGAACTCCTACGGGAGATATGAAATTTAGTTATAAGAATTATGTTATATGAAAACTCTATTATAGAATTATGTTATACGTAAACTCTGACATATAAGAATTATGTTATATGTCTCCTGTAAATGTGGACCACTCCAAGTGGTCGTATTTGTTATCTGTTTCCCACTAAGGTATAAAGCAGCACGGTGTTTTCATCGGGTATAGATGCTGAGAGGACATACGAGGCATTCATAGTAGGCGGAACGACACATGATAGGAGCCCACCTAATGTAGGTTTTGATTTTTGGTTTTGTAATGTAAATGTAAAGTTTTGTAATAGTGGAATTTGTATAAGTACAAGATAAAGGGACTCAAGAATATGTGCAAGAGACGGCTTAAGCACTCTACGGTGGTGGTATTAAATTTTATTTCCTTATGGTTTAAATGGAATGGGCACGATGTCTGACGGGTTAGGGAGTCCCGGTCAGTGTCGTGCCCCCTCTGCCGGGGCGAAGTGAGGGGCGTGACACAGAGTCATCTCCCGACCATCTAACCAGTGACAGTCTTTAATGCGATAAAGGAGATGATTTTGTACCCTTCTCTTTTGCTTGAGATTCCCCCAACCCCTTAAAATTCAACCTCGGGACCTTCGGAAGGATAAATTCGTTCGGTCGTTAAGATCCCACACGAAGGTTCGGCTTGACATTAAAGGTTAGAAAATCCCTCTCGGTACTTAGGTGGCTAAGCATCTTTTGATAAAAAGCAGCGAGCTAGACTAAGATCGTCGGCAGGTTTTCCTGACTTTGGTTGCCTTGCCTGAAACATATATAGAAAAATAGGGTAAGTAATTTCCCTATAAACAAACTACCAAGACAAAGGTAGAATAGGGCTTATTTCCCTACTCCAAACTTGAGTCAGGATCCGCGTTTATCTGAAAGTCTTAGAGCATGGGGTCCTTTGCCTGACCCAGCAGAACAACTTGATACATTGCCACTAGGCTTGTTCTTGCTTGTATTGACGAGTTAAATACAAATTGTAACAACTTAAAGTCGGCAACAAAGTATTACTTCAGGGTTATGTTTGCTTTATGTGCTATGTAAAGGACCTCCCTCGAACCTATGCGCACATTCGATGATTTATCTCATACTGTACATAACACGTATAATGTTCACATGGGTATGGATAGGATGAAGACGATTAGAATAGAAAATTGGTGTCTGGAGTGGGCGTTAAGAGACCTCGACCTCACTTATATGAACCTCAGGCCTGGTGCGAAGTTTCATCCCCTCTCCGGTCTTCCTCAGATGGCCAGCGAAATAAGGCCCTAAGGAAGGAAACGAAACCCATACATTGGGAGGAAAGGAATATATTTTCCAAAACGCGTCAACTCGGGCCTCTCCAACCAGTTTGAGCCACGTTATAAACCCAGCAGGGTCAACACGAAAGGGGATGTCCTCGAAAGAGGATGAGGATATTTCCTCATCGGCATAGCTTCTAGGATCAACCTCTCCCAGGCCATCGCAGGTGCCTTCATTGTCGCCTGAAGCCTGGAGAACCACCGAGGCTCCTCATGCAGCCCTGATGGAGGTAACGCGGTAAAAAAAAAAAAGCCCAGAGATCATCAAATCATCAATTTGTTTGTCTCCAAACACCCATAGCAAACGATACTTCTATCTCTTAATCTTTCATTGGATTTAAGGATGATAAAGGGGCTTTTTTTAAAACGATTGAAACTCACCTTTACCTTAAGAATGATTGCATAACAGGAATCCTGTAGCGGGCCACGATAGCTGACGAGGGGAAGGGAAGCGAGCAGAGGAAACTCTTTGATAGTGAAGACCAAGAAATCCCCCCAATGAAGCACCTGGAAGATATTTAAACCCTAAAACGTCGTCACTATGGGCTGGACATTCAAAATCAACATTAAAAGTTTTGTTCGTATCAAGCCACCAACCATGCATAAAGCACATCGGGGAACCACCATGTACAGCGGGATCGTGGGATCATCAATGCAATCATGGCTGACGGCACAAAAAACCAAGGTGTTTAGCATCTCGGCTGGAGTGCTGCCAGACATTGGGGGCTAGTGGAATGAGATAAGCCATATCTCACGTGGATATCACATGGATGACTTGAAACCAACTAGACACCTGGACACCTGGACACAACCCTGGTGGTAATTGACTTGACAAATATCAACAAATGTCTTGCAAGCGGCTTATGAAGGTTGGACATCCTACACCTTGGTCACATCAGGCGTTAGCTTGAACATGATCAAAACACTTGGACCAAGTCACCTCGAGCAGTGGAGAAGTGGTCATAACTGAAAGCATGATTGGGACACATGGGCAATCGTGGAGTCCCTTGACACGATCACCCACGATGCATTATCCCACCATGTTGAGCACCGTGCCATGAATTATGGACCAATCATAGTAGGCCATGTAGCATCCCCAAGTTAGTATATAATGTGTAGGCTTGTAACAAGTAAAAGTAGAGAATTTTAGTCTTTTAACAATGGCAAACAGAGAAGAAATCACAAATTAATTGGGAAGTCTCATACGTAAGTTTAGACTATTCCAGTGAGCACTTTTGAATCATTCTTGAGTTATTGGGACCATCGATCATATAAAAGCCCTGTATTTCTGGTGGGAGAGGGCAAGAAGAGTTGAT
The DNA here is from genome assembly GCA_016808115.1 of Tetrastigma voinierianum. NCBI lineage: Eukaryota > Viridiplantae > Streptophyta > Magnoliopsida > Vitales > Vitaceae > Tetrastigma > Tetrastigma voinierianum. The sequence continues at coordinate 52,046 of JAEQBH010001854.1, read as the reverse complement.
TTTTATGACTTTGAATTGAATTGAGCTGCATGGGTGATGCAAGTTGAGACCCTCATTTTTATATATTATTTTCAGAATATCTCATCCGCTTCTCCATTTGATTTCTTTGTCTGAAAAAATCATCTTAATCATGGGATTTGAAGACTATATTAGTAGTTTGTACATGAAGTTGAGAAAACTATGTTAAATTATTGGCGTAGGTTAGGTAGGGGGCATGGCGGAATCTTATAATTTTCATTAACCGCTATACTTTGAAAGTCATGTTAGTCTTTCCCATTACTTAATCGTTATCAATTCATGCTTGTGAGTTGTGAGTTGTGACCCAGAACTTGTAAAATTTTAGACCCAGCCCCCACCTTTTTCTCATTTGTCTTGTACAGTGTTTTGATGGGAAGGCATATTGTTTGTTTGATACCTCAAGCTCAAATCAACCCTTGCTCCTCCTCCTCTCCTTCCTCCGTTCCAATCTTCATGATCATGGATGATCATGATCCCCCATCAGATGACCATCAATGGGATCTTCAATAATTTTCTTCTCCCTCTTGCCATGAAAAATTTTGAATGGAACATTAATTGTTGACATCTCATCATCCATCCTGAATGTGTCATTGGAATTCAATTGTTTTTTGTTTTCTTCTTCACCAAAGATTGTAGGGCCTGAACAAAAAAAAGACCCAATTATTTGCTTCACATGTGTTCATGGCTATATGTGTATTTAATATGCACACCCCATGCCGGCGAGGAAAGAAGACACTTGTACATATTCCATGGAGGAAGAAGGATAATACTTTTTTCATTGTTTCTTTAATCTGCGTGCACATGGATTCGCACGAATATGGCCGCCGCTTCGTCCTGCGTTAGAGAGAGAGAGAGAGATATGACCCACCATGTGTGCCTCAGCCTGCCGCTCCCATCCTGGTATGGGAAAATTTTTATGTTTTTCTTCCTAATCGATTCCTAAGCTTCCTGTCATTGGGTTTTGTGTGGGTATCAAGAGAGACCCAATTGGTAAAATCTGCAGAAGAATGAAGAAAGCCTGCAGTTGAAGATGATAATGACTTTCATCCAAGGAATATCTCTTTATGATGGTAGGGGCTAGGGGCTAGGAACCCCTCATTGTGAATAAAAGTGGTCGAAATACCAGAGACGTGGCAAAGGGCATCATCCATTGGTGATTTTGGTGATTTTTTGTCACCTCCTAATTAATAATTTTCCATGAACTGAATTGGAAGTTTCTTGCTTTACCATGTCCTACCTAAGATAATGTTAGTACCTCAAGAAAACTATAAGACGGGGAGGAATTTATGGCCTTCAGATAGAGGGTCATTTTCATTCCTTATTGACTGACTAGCAGGCGAATTTCTCTTCGATCTGCTGTGGGGTTGTTTCCCTCCCTCTGATATTTTCTTCTTTTTCAGAGAAATCTTTTCTTGTTTGGGCGTAGAGGAAGGACCCCATAAGCTAAGAGCTACATTATTCCAAGGCCACTTGGATGGATGAGCTAAATTGGAGATGATGTCAAATTGTCAACTTTAGCTTATTGTCTTAAGAACGAAAGGGAAGTGACTTAAAGACTGTCAAAAAGTGAAAAACATCTCATCTCAAGGAGACAGTGATAGACACCCATTTAAGAAAAAATGGTTCCTTGAATCTTTCATTAGAAAAGCATTTGTGGAATTTTTCTATGTATTTTTCATCATGGAACAGATGGAAAAGGATCCATACAGAAAGAGATAGATGGGAGGATAAAGAAATAATAGAATTCCAGAAAACCAAGAGATTTTTGGATATGTCAACAGAGACTCACAGTCTCCATGGATTTTGAATTTCTTTCTGTGCAGGCAAAACCCGTGATACTGGCAAAAGAAAACTCAGAAGCTCTGGACAACACTCTCTTTTGATTGCTTGCTTGCTGGACAGAATCACAACCTATGATTCCGAATCCGAATAATCCGAAACACATGAAGCATAGAAGAGTAATCGACATCAGATTTGAAACCTTATTCCATACCATACTCCCATTAAAAAAAAAAGGATGAACAGAAGAAGCTTGTTTCCATTACAAATATTCATTAATAAATAGCTCAGCCCTTTTTGTATCAGATCTATTTACAAAATCATAAGAAAATTCTATAGCACGCACCCTGACCAGAAGATGTTTTTTTTCCCACTGATTCTCTCGTCCCTTGAATTAGAGGCTCCACATGTTAAAGACAAGTTAACAAATCTGTCCAAAAGCCACTCCAAGTCTCTGGAGATCCTTGGCATATATGTCAGCTGAAGATTGTAAGGTTTGTTCCTGCTGGTTCTGCTGCCAGCTAGTACTACTTGACCCATCTGCTGTTGTGAAGTTTATTCCTGGCTTAGTCTCACTGTAGATAGGCTGAGGGCTTTGGTTCTGTAGTGTGTTTCCCATTATAAATGGGGCATGGAGATATTCAGACCATTTGATGTCTTCTGGACAACCTTCCAAGAGATGAATTTGACTTTCTTTATCAGATTTTCCACAATCTGTCAGTCCCAATGGGAAGAAGTTGTTCTCAAAGAAAGCGCTGTTGCTTTGCAGTTCAATACTGTTCCTGCTCCCATTGCTGCTGCTGGCATTATTAGTACTGAAGGTGCTGACTTCCCAGTTCTGGATTCCATTCACATTCACATCAAATGAGTCTATTGAAGGATTACTGGAGGGAAGACTAATGGAAGGCTTAATGGTTGTTGGGGTGGGGAGAATTGTGCCCAACATGGATATGGATGGGAGAATGGTGGGTGTCATACTAGAACTGAATTCAGGAATCATCTCAGAAGACCTGGAGTTTGGATTGAAGGAGGAGAGAGTACTGGTATTATGGTTCACTGAGAGACCAATATTGGGCCCATAATTCAGCTGCTGAAAAGAGAAATGCCCCACCAAACCAGAAGGCCTGCAGCTGGTGGTGGAGCTTTCATGGGAGGTAACGAACCTGTCTAGGAAGAATTCCTGGGTGGGTTGGGATGATGATGTCAAATTGTTTCCATTGCTGTTGATGTTGGAACCGGAAGAAACTTCGACCGGATACTGCTGCTCCACAGCAGTTGAATGTTGGTTTAATTTATCGGTCTCAACAAGGTTCAGTTCATTGGCCATTTCATTGCTTTTATCAGAATTAGGCAGCTTCTCATGTCCGTTCTCAACCTCCAGAAGCGGTTTGTGAGTGTTGGGGTCGATGCCTTTTTGTCTAAGCTTCTTCTTAATGCAGGAGTTCCACAAATTCTTTATTTCATTATCCGTCCTTCCTGGTAATTGAGCTGCAATCTGCGACCATCTGATGGATGAAACAGCAGAAAATTAACCACCTCAGAATATACAACAGGAAACGCTACCAATATCATATCAAGAGTGGGGTTCTTCTCGTAGGAGGTTGTTGCTGACAGAATATTAAAGTAGTACCTGTTGCCTAGAACTGCGTGGAGTTCAATTATGAGGTTCTCTTCCTGTTGTGAGAATGCTCCTCTCTTCAAATCAGGCCTCAAGTAGTTAATCCATCTTAGCCGGCAGCTCTTCCCACACCTCTGCAGACCTGCCAATTATGGTAGAAAGATAAATAAATAAATAAAAAGAAATAAAGAAAACACAGGAGAATTGGTCCTCAATAACGGTAGCTTTTCTGCATTACAGTGAGAGCAAATTAAAGATGAATGATACCTGCTAGTTTAGGGACGGAGCTCCAACAGCCATGCCCATATTTTGTAATATGCATCAGAAGTTTCTCATCTTCCTCGGGAGACCAGAGGCCTTTCCTCAGCTTCTGCTTGTAGCAGCAAGAGTGCCTCCCCATGTGGAGCTTACAATACCGGGAAAAGTTTTGTATAGAAAAACTTAAGTGAGTTGTCAGCAACAGGAGAAGCTTTCAAATGGATATAGGAGGTGAGGGGGGGTGGATTGGGAGGTTCAGAAAATGAAGTAGCAACCTGGTAGGGAATGGAATTAATAGGGAGAGCCTTGAAGACAGAAGTCACATCCAAAGAGGGTGATTGGAGATGGTGGTTTTCTTTCTTTTATTAAAAGAAAAAAAATATATTTATATATATATACATAAAGTATGTATATTTTGTATGATTTTAAAGTTGGGGTTCTTCAGTCCTTCCCCATCCCAGTTTGATCTGGACCATCAATATCCTAGAGGATGGAGCCAGATGCTGAAGTGGATGGCATAGATGCAAAACTGAGTGTGTACAGCAGCATATAGAGAAGGAGGAGGAGGAGGTGATAGGGATGGGGGGCTTCCAATAATCTAACTAGCATATGTCTCATCAAGGTATGAAATTTAATGACTTGGACAGGAGTGGTGGGTCATTTTGACAGGTAATTAACCAGTGTGGAACTGGATTTTGGTAGAATCCATGCACAGACAAGTCCATGTCAGTAAAAATGTAGATTTAGATGGTGTGGGAATCAACCAGGTCCTCACAAATAAAAACAAGCAAAATTTGGTGGACTTTTTTAAATTGAGATATGAGAGGTTTGTAGTTTGTATCTGCTTTCAAGTAATCCCCTATTTCAACCAAGTCTATCACAAGATTCCTATTACAAAATCAGCCAAAAGATTTGAAAATGGAAAAATTTTCTTGCAGCCAAGAAATACCCATGATTAGTTAAGGTTGGCAAACATAGAATACTGCAATAAATGGATGATAACAGAAGCTTTGTTTCTTATCTTGGTTTTCCCTTGTTCTCCATATTTCTTTTTCTATCAAGAATTTGTGTGAAATTTCTGAATAGTTCTCTCTCTCTCTCTCTCTTTTTATTCACTAACTTTTGTGCCAGATAACTTTCCAATAAAACCGACCCTCTCTCTCCTTTTGGCTTTCCAACTTATTTTCCAAAATCATGATCACTTTGAAAAGTTTCATAATTGGGCGGAAAGAACAAAATGTTTTGAACCTCTTTTTAAAAAATAAATGGTATCTTCCTTTTCTCCTTAGAAAACTACTCAAAACTCCACCAACTCCTCAAATCATTCATGTTTTCCAATTTAAAAATCACCCCTCCATTTTATTTTTCTAATTTGATCATGCAAGTATATGCTTGTCTGCAAGACTTGAACCAGTATCTCAAAAGAAGTAAACTGGTATTATCCTATAATTAAATAGGAGAACCACAATAATGTGGTTGTCCTCCAATGGTTTGCAGCCTTATGTATTCCTGAAACTCGAATATAGACAATTTTCTGATAAATTATTACAGATCACTGGCATACTCAACATGACTAATATATTAATTGCAGAACGCCATCCAATTCTCTTTCATCATTTTCTATCTGTTTAGATGGAAATAACTTGTAGAACAAGTATGTGAAACTCTGTTGTAGAGACATGCATTGTTAAAATAATGTGATATTAGTCTTTGATTATTCAAGCGTATATTTGTTTCTTTACAGTATAAAGATGTTAAGCTCTTTCACAAAACCAGTGGTGAAGACTTGTTGATGACTTGGGTTGCCTTCCAATTACACATTAGGGGCCAAGTTAGTGATAGCAAAGAACTGTGTGGGGTAGCATTTTGGTTATGTGGGATAATTGATGTTTTTGGAATATAATCATGTTGGACATTATAATGCATACATGAAAAGCCAAGGGTCACAAACTAGGAAATGAGCGATAGAAGAAATATCTGATGAAAATCATAACTTAAGGAACAGTTTGTTGCTGACTTCTGTTATTAAAACAGAGTAGCAGTTAACAGGAATATTAATTTTCTGTCATAGTATTGTTTCTGTCACTGGATGACAAAATATTCCAAAAGCTATGCATTGGCATACAAACATCCAAACTCATGAGTTTCCCCAATTTTTATTTTTATCTTTAATATTAATTACTTTCCTTAAACACGTTTTGGAGCATTAGAATTAGAGAACCTTCACCACCTCCACCACAATAAATAATAATAATAACAATAATAATAATAATAATAATAATATATTTTCTTTGTGTTTTAGCTTGTCCACTTGTTCTAACATATGAAGCTTCCTTGACCTTAGCAATGTCTTATTTTCAGACATCTCATTGTATAAAGAACATTAAATTAGACCCCAATAAAAGATACTTGAAATCACCATACCTCATCATGCACTCGTGAGCTTATCTTTATAGGGCATATGAGCTGTTCTTCAAGTCAACACCATTGTTACTTGTTCATTCACCTTGTTCTTTTCCTACCCATGTTGATAATATTCAGACTTTTCATCAAAATGAAATTACTCTGCTGCATAACCTCTTGCTTTTGCAATTTGTTTTGTTATCAGACACAGCCTCTGTTAGATTTTTTTTTTTTTTTTGGTTGTTGATTTGGAGTTCTTGATTCCAATTCTGAGTTGTCAGTCTGGGCTTCTAGAATGGGGATGCATAGTATTGTGACAGTGGTAAGTTCACATGAAACTATGTCGGTGACGGTCAGGAAGGCGAAAAAAGGTACAGTGAGGGGTCTAATACACATATTATGCTTACAGCCGGACCATGGCTGGGGGGGATCTAATCCGGAATCAATAGTAGGTTTTGGTTTATATTTGTCGAGGAAACTGCTGAGCTGGGATTCTTTTATGTGGCATGAATATTATTACTCTAAGGTCTAAACAGCACGGGAATTGGCGGGTCCCCTGAGTTCTCTGTAGCAAGAAAGGAAAACACATTAAATAGGAATTGCAGAAGAAAAGGATTGTGGGGCTTCACTGGTAAGAAAATGTAATCACTCTACAGTCTGCCCTTAAAATTACATTTGCAAGTATTTAGATCCAAAGAGCAGTGAAGAAGGAACCATTCGAGTAGTAAGTAGATAAACACCCTTTTCAGAGTTTACTGAATTAGTACTAGTGATTACTCTGATACCACAAAGTTCTCTTACTCTTTTGAGCATTGCTGCTCAAATGCAGATATATTCTTCGGGAAGTAGTAATTAATAAATAATAAATATTTCAGGGATAACAACCGTCAGCCTGCAGTAGCTTTATCTAATTGATTAGGCCATGGCCTTCCAATTCCAATGGCAAGCTAATAAAGCCAGTCCTACTACATATTGGAACAGTTTGAATGGGAAGACATGACATGATTAAAAATACCTTAGCATGATACTCTTTTCATATGTAAAACACACACAGGCTGTTATTTGGCTCTCCAGACGGACATGGTGGCTCCAAGACAGTACAGTTTCACCTGCAGTCTACTCAATTAGCAGCTGAATAACCCTACACAAGAGTGACCAGAGTGCCGATCCAGCTCTCTATTAAGAACCTCCAAAAGGGTGGTCAGTAAAAAGGCTACCCCTTCAGTACTGCAACTCACCATCACCATGAGAGAATATAAACCCCATATCATTATGCAAGGTGAAATGAGTATAGAAGGCCCTTCTAATTATTTACTTGCAGCAGAAAGATCTGGGGACTGACTGACTGTCCTCATTCCACATGTTTTTTTCAGTGAAGCATCCCATTAGGACAAGCCCATACAGCTCTTTGTTCCATAGACGCAACAGTTCATTCCCATTTCCTCTCTACTCAATTCATGTTGTATTAACTTTTTCTTCTTTTTTTTTCTTTTTACTGCAAATTTGCCTAGAATGAGGACTAGCAGGATTCATGAAGATTTAAGTTTGGGAGGACCGTAATGAATTTGTCATTTGAAAGGGAGGGAGACATAATCCATATGTCCTTGAACGAGTGGAAATGCCTCTTTTCATTATCCTTAAAGCCATCTTTTCCTAAATTTTCCTTTAAATTGCAAAGAAAGGAAAACTAAATGACAAGAAAGAGCAACTAATCACTCCAGCTATTGGCAGTATACTTTATGCTTAATCATTTTCCATCTCAATTATATTTTATAGACAGGATTAAAACGCTTGCACAACCAAATTAACGTAAAGCAGATGCAGCGAAACAGTTGCAGCTAGCCACCATGGAAATCAAACTCAAATCTTCTACCTAAGGTCTATACTGTCTTATTTTTGGCTTTGAGGATTGCAGTGTCCTACTTTTTCTTTTTTTTGCCTAAAAGTCTTTGCATCATCAGTTCTTTTAGAAATTATTCAAACTTTTTTATCGGTAAGGAGGAACTGTGATTCATAAATTAAACTTTGTTGGAACATGCCACGTTAAGGTGCTTGGATTACTGAAATTGATAGCTCAAGTTCAAGAAGGGTCCATCATAGATGACCCTTAATGTATCCTACTTAATAGGCCCATTAGCACTAGCAGGAGACATTATCACATGGATATATCATAATTGTTAGTTAAATCAAAACTAAATTCATTCATCTTTTGTCTTGTCAAGTAATAAGCTATGATGATGGAAACATGAGGCCTCACCACTTAAATTTCATCACTTACCAAAAATAGAAACTTAAATCTCTAAATAACAATCATCAGCATCTAAAAACTACTGTTCCCTTCCCTTCACCATTAATTAATCTCCTTGGTTTGTCAACAAACATTAGCATTAGCCTTTGATTCATTGAAGCTTGAAAAGAAACCAAGGACCCAAATCATACTGGGGATTGACTTTAGCAAGAAGGCAACATTATAAGAAAGTTTTAAAAGCCTTTTTAACTCCATCGATTATCGACAAGCTTTTGAGGCCTTTAACCTTTCAGTTTAGCAAAAGCTGTCAGGTTGATATGTTCTCTTTGTCCCCCGACCTTGAATAATTACATTTTTGCTTTTGCATTATAGTGGGAAATGAGGATAGACTTTCTTCTCACATTTACATCATTACCTTCAGTTTTTGGGAGAGAGCTAATGCCCCTAAGTGAACTACTTGAGATTCTTAATTGGATTCTTCAATTGAGTCTTTTCAGTCACTGTGCTTCCTGAATGCCCAATCTCTCATTGGAGCAGCCTTTAAAGTTTGTCTAAATATTATTAGTGTCTGATCAAGTTCATAACCTAAAATTCATGGAAACTTGCACATAAATCTCAATTAGAGTAGCTTCTTTTCACATGGGCACGCGGTAGCTTACCTTATTTATATAAGTATGAAACCATAGCATTACATTAGACGTGTTTTAAAATCATAAGGATCCTTTGGGTCTAAAGCAAACAACATCTACATAGTTGGACCGAGTTATAAATGGTATCAGAGTCGATCCCTGACCCCCGATGTGAGGGTTCATTCTGTTTCACCCTACAAGAGATGTTTGTCCATTTGATTTTATAATCTCATAGGTATAGCGAAGCGTTATGTACATATGAAAGATGTTTTTCTACACGGATAAAGTGAGAACTTCCTAACACTATATGTTGATTTGATTCTTCTTATTCTAATACATGCTTTTAAAATCATATGGTCTTTCGATTTAAACCCGATAATATCTATACGGCCGCTAAGTTATAAAACGATATTAGAGCCGATCTTCACCCAAAGCCGGCGTTCTTCCTGCTCAAACACTCGCATGTGATGTCTTATCCATTTGATCTCGTAATTTAAGGATACAAATGGTAACATACTTATACGGTGTTGCTATTACATCTCACATCGACATGGTAAATTTTCTAACACTATAAAAGCATTTAATTCTTTCAACATACCGTATTTGTGCTTTAAAGTTAGCGAGGATCCCTTGAACTGAAAGCAAATAATATCTATATGATTAAGACGAGTCTTTAGACTTCCACGATTCTAATTGCAACAATCCTAAAAATTGTTTTGATTGTTGGGAGTGCCCCCACACGTGGCGTTTCTTCCTTCATGGCATCATATCCTAATTTGAAACTGGAGACTGGCTTGTTTGACTTAGACTTCAATTACAAGGCCTACAACGTACGTATAAGGGATTTACAAGGAATTTAGCATATTTGGAGCCAAGCAACTTTCAAAGTTATCAAGGGAATTAGAAAGAAAAAAAGAAGAAAAATATAGAAATTATGACATGGTTGTGGACCTTGTCTTGTGCCTGACTATAAGAGGATAAACTCAATTAGTAATTATGATGTCAAACTGGGGCTGATCATTGCCTCTGTGAACCAAACCAATTTCAATCTCACTGAATAATCCCAAAGGGAGAGTGTACGGATTAGCTGAGTTGTAGATCAACAATTAGACCAAAAATTCAAATTTTGTGGGGTTTGGTTGAGAAAAGCTCGAGTTTATATAAATTCGAGTTTTTCAGTCATTGGATTAGAATATTTTGAAAATTTTTTTATGGATCTCATTTTAAAAAATGATAAGAATCTAAATCTAATGATAAAAAACTCAAACTTTTATAAGCTCCAATTTACTATTGTTATTCCCAATTTTGTGAGCATTGAAATATCAAATATAATCAGAATACTCAAACTTATGCACACTTCTCTAGAAGCTTTCTCAAAGTACCAAACCCCTAGTGGGGGGCTGGGACCCCAAGACCATGAAACGACAAAGGCTCTTCTCATCTCAGCTCCGTGCATTCTTAGTTTCAACCAATGTTTTTACAAGAGGATCGAATCGATTTGTCGGATCGATTCGATCATTAATAAAATTGGTTCGATTTAAAGAAAAAGGTATTTTTTCTTTCAACTTGTCAAATTGATGATTAAACCAGTTGAATTGGTGATCGAATCAATCAAATCGATTCATAATTATTTTTATTTTTAATAATATATTAATGATCTCATCGGTTCAACCAATAAAGCGATTCAATTTTTAAACATTGGTTAGTTAGAACATAGAGACTCTCCACACGAGAATGAGAAAAGCAAACCTTTGTTGTGGTAAAGAAAACAAGACCCAGATTTGATTCTCAAACACTATTTTCTGCCCAACTACTCACTCAGTTGGATCGATCTCTTGACTCCATGCTCAATCCTTTTGCATGGATAAAAGTGGAACTATTAACACACTATTGATATGTCTTTAAATTACTTATTCTTGGGTCTATAAAAAAAAAAAAAAAAAAGAAGAAAAAGAAAGAAAAAAAATCAGCTTTTCAGCTAAGCATATATGATTGGTTGTTGGTAGAGCAGAGCAGAGTCTCTCCATATAGTCAACTGATGGTGCTAATTGTGTTTTTTTTTCTCGATTTTCTCACAGATATTTCCCATTCTGGATTCAAAATGTTCCCCATCAGTTTCTCGAGTTGCATCATGAGATTGTCCTTGAGTTATCATTGAGCACATGCCCCCCAGTTGACTAGGTGTTATTTGATCATAGAATGCACATCCGGCAAATTGATTGGGGATATTCTTCACATATTTTGTATCAAACTACTTTTAACTGCAGCTAGCTTTTTCTGGCTTTTACTTGACCCAGCTCAGTTCATTGCTCCTGCAGACTTGTAATGATGAAAAAGCTGTGTCGTTGTTTTGTACATTGTACTTACCTTGAACTTCACATACATGGTTCAATCAACCAACCACGTACCTTTTCTGTATTGGTCCCAACTGGTCTACCAATTCCATGCTTTTTTTCACCAGGAAATTTGATGTTATACTTCATTGCTAATATGGCTCCAAATTTACAGCTCATTCCACCAGATATAAGGGATGAAAAGCCTCACCCACTGAATTTGCAGTGGGAAACACAACTGAATTCTTTGATTATAACTATGCCCAGACATGGGACTTGTTAGGCATCATAATATCAGTCAGTAGTTAATAGGAAATTTGCAAATACCTTTGAAATGGGTGATTGCAAGTGATGGCTAATGTTTAAAATTGCACTCTGAACGTAAATTTCCCTGCATTCTTATAGTGCAGATAGAAGATTTGAAGTTTCCTAGGTGACATTGCTAAGGCCATGTTAATAAAGACATGATATTTATATTAAACCTAAATCCTACAAACTTGAACTTTTAGGAAAGTTAGTCGTTTAACATAGTATCAGAACTTGGTTTGATAGGAGATCATGGATGCAAGCCCCCTTTCTACAATTTATTCCCCAGTTATTGATTTAAAAGTCCATGAATAACTCTATTTTGATTTCTTTGACTCTCTACGTGTAAGTATGAAGCTACACATGAGGGAAGGTATTAAAGGCATAATATTCATATTAAACTCAAACCCTATAAGTTCGAGTTTTTATAAGAGTTGGTCGTTTAACAGGATGAATGACATTAAAAGCATGCGAACTTACACAACATTCCTTTCAATTCCAGGTTAGTACCTGCCTCAGAAAGGAACCAAACATTCCTCTTCTTTTCCAGTGTAGTAACATAATATTTTTAAGTTGACATGTCTGTTTGGCTATGGAAGTAACAATAAAAAACCTTCTTTTATCTGACAGTGCCTCAGGAGATCCTTTCATACATGCCTAGCCTGCACTTATCTCCTTTACTTGATCTTGTTCAATACAATCATGGAGTCTATACAAGGAGAAATATGAGATGCATTCTTTTAATGTGTGTTTTTCTATCTCCCAATATGGAGCTCATGAACAAAGCCAAGGCCAGAAAGATTGAGGAGCCGTCTCCCAAATAATCTTTGCCCCCAAACTTAACTAGCAAGACCCAAAAAATGTTTATTATTAATTTTTCATGTCATACAATTGCAGAAGACCCAAGATTAATTTTCTTAAGTCTCATTTTTGTCTTCTTACCATATCTTTCACTTAGGCAAAAAGAAGAGTTCTCTATGTTGGTTGAGCAGATCCTGCTGGAAGATAAAGACATGGCTCACTCAAGGGGCACTATCCAGAAAAATACAGGTTTGAGATGAAGCTGAAGCTGCCTCCTGCTGGCAGTCTGCCAAAGATGTCGATTACAGTATGCGTGGCCGATTTGGATTAATAAACCTGTTAGCTGTTTAGAATCAAGGCCTCCATCATCATGACTGCAAGGGAACTACATAATTTACTGTTAGGTTCAACAAATCTGATTACATCCAGTTCATAAAGTTATGTCATAAGAGAAATCTGAATCACCCTCTTGAACCAAAAACCAACACTTAGAACATAGCTGAAGTATAAGTTGAATGAAAGTGTTAACATGTCCTTGGAAAAGGAATTTCAACAAGGCCACCAGCACGGCTCTAGACTATGTACTTCATATTCATCACATCCTACTGTAATTCTCTCTTGTTGAGGCATCTGGTTCAAGCCAAATCGGCAAATCCCCATGTTCTTGGCTAGACCAAGCTTTGCTAACTATTGAAATCTATATCAGGAATTCAATTTCTCCTCTAGTTTGTGGAGCATGTTTTCCAGCTTCTTCAGCTTAGGTTTGTGGAATACAGGCATCAAGTAGTGAAACACTCTTACATTGTTGTTCTTTTCCCCAAAACTACCAAGCTTAATAGCTTATTCAGCATTGACATCTTAGACAATTGCATTTTTCCACTGGTTTCCTATTTGTCCATCTTAGCAGAGTAAATGTTACAGAAACCACTCCGGATTGAAGACAATAGAGAGGAGAGAACACAAATCTTCCCCCCTTTTTTAGTTATATACAATGATTCTAAGCATCTTGTCAATGAGACTAATCGCTATGCTATATGGGTTTCCAAGGATGAACATATCCCTGTCCTGGCTTCCATGACTTGGTATCCAGTCAGTGTAATCCCTTCCATGACCCAAAATATATAAGTGAAGATCAAATTCTGTCACCAACCCAAAATTCATTTCCTCAAAAATAGTTCTCCTGTTTGCCACAGATGTTACAGGCACCAAATTGGCTTTTGTGTACTCTCCTTTACCTGTATTCTAAGTCTATTTTTATATGCATAGTTTGTCAATAAAATCAAAAATCTCACCATGTGAAAAAGAACACATTAATGTCATATGGCTTCTTCAAGACTCTGCCGTAGAAACATTAGTATACCACACTAAAATATGCAGCTAGCAAATAGGAGTCTAAGAAGATGGAGAAGAAAGAATGCATCAATAAAATTCAAGTAGTCTTCTGTCTAGGATGTCAAAAGGAATCCATTCAAAAAGCAGGATTGATACATCCATGAATTTTTTTTTTTTAATCAGTAAAAAGCAAATATTATAAAGATAGAAAAAGATTCCAAGTGTACACGGGTCATGAACAAAAGAGAGCCAAAACAAAAACATATAGAAAACAAACCCAAAAACCCTACCTACTCCCCAACCATGTGAGGAAATCCAAAACAGAATGTGTATTATCAACACTATACAGATTAGCCCAAGTCCACAAATTGGAAACAAAGTTAGCTTTAATCCTTTGGGCAGAGGAGACCTCGTTCTCAAACACTAACCTATTTCTAGCGCGCCAGAGAGTCCAAAACAGCCACAATGGAGCTGCTATCCAAATTTTGCGCTTTTACTCCACGTACTTTAATTCTTGCCAAGCTGGTGGGTGTGAAGGATCGACAGGTGAAAACCCATCTAATCCCGACAATGACAAAAACAGATCCGACAAAGATTTTAAAGACTTTTTTGCAATGAATCAACAAGTGGTCTAAGGTCTCATTTCGCACATATAACACTTATTTCAAAGTCATTCCACGGCGCTAAGTTGATCCAACGTGATCACTTTACTCCCCAAGTAGCTTCCTGGCAAGACTCAATTTTTGGGGGAACAACCGGGATTCCAATCTGCTGTGTAGGGGGAAATCAAAGGCAGGGGAGATATCAAAGCCTTTATACATGATTTTAACCGAGAACCTTTTTTCCTTGACATCCTTCAACAAAAGCTTATCCTCACCCGAGGGACGGAAATTTTGATCATGAAGAGTTTGTAGGAATCTTACCATCTCTTCAAGCTACCAGTCGTTGAGTGGTCTTAGGAAGGTTAGTGACCTTCCATGAAAAAATGGATCAGTCCAGTTCAAGAAACACCGAAAAGCAAAGCAGGGCATTACAAAATAGACCGGGGTTTGCAGCAATAGCACATTCAGGTAAGGAGCTAGCAGTACTACCTTCACTTCTGGAATATATTAAGATTTGAATGAATCAACTACAATTAGTTACTCAGAAGATTCCAGAAGGTCATCATCATCCTTAATTTGATATTCAAATAAAATCAAATGTGAAGTCATCAATTGTTCAGTTAAGGGGCCTAACGAGGTGTATGAGAGAGTAACAGTGGCGATTGGAACCCAGTCCACACCAGCTAATGTGATGGCCCAGAAGAGTAGTGCCTATTAAAAATGAGAAATACGTGATGCCCAATACCAGGTTCCAACTCAAAAACAAGTGGGTCCAGAATAAAACTCGACCGTTTCTGTGAGGTGAAAAAGACGGTCCCCATTTGGAAGTTGCCTTTTTGCCATTGCCAATTTGATGTCTCTGATGTATATCTTTTTCTCTTTCTTTCTTTCTTTCATTTTAATTCCAAAGAATCCAAGTCATTCAAGCAAGATCATGTGATAGGGTGCTACCTTTTTTGCTTTTCTCTTGGGTCCTTCTTCTTCTTCTTCTTCTTCTTCCTTTAATCGTTTGGGCTTTTAATTTGTTATCAATTATATCATTCCCTTCTTTCCTTTCTTTCTTTCTTTCTTTCTTTTTTTTTGTCCTTTTTTTTTAATCACTTCTCTTTGATAATCCAATCTTTAGCAACTGAGAAGGATCACACTGTACTTGAGTGTTCCTATGGCTACTGAGACTGTTATATCAGATCATACTACTACTGATGAGGTAAGCTCTTATTTTTTATCCTTTCTTTTCATATCAATCATTGTTGTAAACCTAGATTCAGATATGAAGTATTTCTTGCCTTAAGGGGTTAAAAATTATTAGAACTTTGTGGGTTTCTTCTTCCTTTCTTTTAATCCTTTCTGAGCAAGACCCAGTTGTGACTTAGATGTATTTTATATTGTGAGATCAACTTGAGTATCTGGTTTGAAGGCTGGAATTGGTAAACCTTTGATCTTTAACACTTCTCTTAATCATGAGAAGCTGATAGTTTCCCTTATTTTTCATAATTCTGGGTTTAGTCCTGGCACCAAATGTTATACAACTATACTTTTCAGGGGAAATTCCAGGATTTGCAGTGTGAAAGAGTGGATATTATGTCTTTTATTAGATGATTTCTATGTTGTGAACTAAAGGGAGTTTCAAAGTGTATCAGAGAACAGTAAAATGACATCAATCCTTTCTCATTCATTGAGACAAACAAATAGAAGTTGTAATATGGATTTTCCTCTAAATTCATTAGGTGCTTATAAATTGGACCCCTAAGGGAAGAACACACATTGTTCATTACTCCTCCGGCTTTCCTTCAATAGGAAGACCCAACAATTTTCTCTTCCACACTTAGTCCTTTTCTTTTGTTCTTTTTGTATTTTTTTTTTTTTTTTAATTCTTGAATCCTTGTAGATGAAGCTAATCATTTTTCATTTACCATATCAGGTAGAGAAGCGGGTGGATGATGAAGTGAAAACAGATCTAGAAGAGATTGTTTCTCCTTCCAAGGAAACTGAAGAAGAAAACCCAAAAGGTAAGGCATCTTCAAGTCCAGAAGTTCCATCTAAATCAGAGGAAAGGCAGGAGGCTGAGAAGATTGAGCCGCCTTCTATAATCAAAGAGATTGATGACAGTCCTGTTGTGGATGAAGTAAAATTAGTTGAACAAGATACACTTTCTTCGGCGAAGGAAACTGAAGAAGAAAAATCAGAGGTTGAGGAAGTAAAAGCAGTTGAACAGCAGACAATTTCTCCATCCAAGGAAACTGAAGAAGAAGAAGAAGAAAAGCTGAAGGCTGTAGATTCACGCAGTGTAGAAGCTCCTTCACCCAAAACAGAAGAAAAGATGGAGGATAAGCAGATTGAGCCATCTCCTGAACAAGAGACACTTTCTTCGGCGAAGGAAACTGAAGAAGAAAAATCGAAGGTTGAGGAAGTAAAAGCAATTGAACAGGAGACAATTTCTCTGTCCAATGAAACTGAAGAAGAAAAACCAACGGCTGCAGACTCACAAAGTCTCGAAGCTCCCTCATCTGAAGTAGAAGAAAAGGTGGAGGATAAGCAGATTGAGCCTTCTCCTGAACAGGAGACACTTTATTCAGTCAAGGAAACTGAAGAAGAGAAATCAAAGGTTGAGGAAGTAAAAGCAGTTGAACAGCAGGCAATTCCTCCATCCAAGGAAACTGAAGAAGAAAAACCAAAGGCTTCAGGATTGTTCAGTCTAGAAGCTCCTTCACCTGAAGCAGAAGAAAAGATGGAGGATAAGCAGATTGAGCCTTCTTTAGTAATCAAAGAGGTTGAGAGGACCAATAACAGTCCTGTTGTGGATCAAGAAGTAAAACAGGTTGAACAAGAGACACTTTCTTTAGTGAAGGGAACTGAAGAAGAAAAATCAAAGGTTGAGGAAGTGAAAGCAGTTGAACAGGAGACACTTTCTCCATACAAGGAAACTCAAGAAGAAAAACCAAAGGCTGCTGAATCGCCCTCACCTGAAGTAGAAGAAAAAATGGAGGATAAGCAGATTGAGCCTTCTCCAGTAATCAAAGAGGTTGAGAAGACCAATGACAGTCCTGCCATGGATCAAGAAGTAAAACAGGTTGAACAAGAGACACTTTCTTTAGTAAAGGAAACTGAAGAAGAAAGATCAAAGGTTGAGGAAGTGAAAGCAGTTGAACAGGAGACAACTTTCACAGCGGGTAAGGAAACTGAAGAAGAAAATCAAAGGCTGCTGAATCGCAAAGTCTCGAAGCTTCCTCTCCTGAAGTAGAAGAAAAAATGGAGGATAAGCAGATTGAGCCTTCTCAAGCAATCAAAGAGGCTCAGAAGACTGGTGATGCTCATGTTTCAGATGAAGTAAAAACAATTGAACAAGAGACGATTTCTCCATCCAAAGAGACAGAGGAAGAAGAACCAAAGGGTGGGGAATTGCTGAGTCCCAAAGCTCCTTCATCTGAATTGGAAGAAAAGATGGTGGATGAGCAGATTGAACCTCCGCCAGAAATCAAGGAAGTAGAGAATATTGGTGATGCTCCTCTTTCAGGTGAAGCAGTAAAAATAGTTGAACTACAGACAGCTTCTCCATCCAAGGAAACTGAAGAAGAAAACAAAGGCTGAGAAAGCAGAACTGTTGAACAAGAGATAATTTCACTCATCCCAGGAAACTGAAGAACTCAAGGATGCTGAATCGCTGTCTGTAGCTTTTCTCCTTCATCTAAATCGGAAGAAAAGATGGCGGGCATACAGACTGAGACCTCTTCCATAATCAAAGAGGTTGGGAATGCTGATGACACTCTTGTTTTGGATGTTCCAGTTGAAGATAATTCCACGGTAGCAAAAGAATCCTTTCTTGATGCTGACATACCCAGTGCTCCAGAGCCAGTAGTCCAACCAGCAGTTGAAGAACAACCACCTGAGAAACCAGCAGCAGAATCTACTGAGAATCAGCCAGGTGAAAAAGCAAAGATTCTTGACAGTCCTGACTCATCATTTGAAGCCATTAAGAAAACAGAGGAGCCATTGGAAGTTTCTCCTGCCAAAGAATCAGAAGCAGTAGTCAAAGAAAGAGAAGATTCAGGAAGTGGGTCCATAAAAGTAGAAAAACAAGAATCTGAAGCTAGAACCTGAAGTTACCGGAAAAGTCTACACAAAATCTGAGATTGAGCCTGAAGAAAGGGTGAAAATTGAAATAGCCAAAGAAAAAGAAACTTTGGCTGATAAGGTTGAGGATGCCATTGTCCTGAAGGAGGAGGAACCCAAGGAAGATCAGGAGTCTTTTCCACTCAACTGTGGACCAACTTGTTCTGATTAATCATGAAGCTCAAGCTGATCCAACAGGAGATGGAGGGGAATCCTCTCTTCCTCATATTTCAGAAAAGGAAGTCATGGAGTTGGAAAAGATCAAAGAGGATGAAGCAAAGGATGTGAAAACTGAAGATAAGAATGAAGAGCATGTGATTACCAAGGAGTTGATCCAGCCAGAAACACTGAAAGTTGAGGATGTGAGCAGTTCCGTTTCTAATGCTGATGTTACTGAAAAACTGTTTGAAAGGGAGAATGTGAAAACTGAAGAAGATAGCAAAGATAATGTGAGTTCTGAGATATCAACCCAGCCAAAAACAATGACAGTCGAGGATGCTGGTAGTTCCCTTGTTACTACTGAGGTTTCTGAGAAATTGTTTGAGGGAGAGAATACTAGCAGAGATGTTGAGCAGTTTTCTGAATACAAGAAAGAAGAGGCCCTGCCATCAGTACAAACCGACAAAGATAAGAAGGTGGAGGGAAAACTGCATGAGGTCACTACTGCTAATATTGTTAAGCCAAGTTCAGAGTCCCCGGAGACTGAAACGGAAGTGAAAGGAGAGTCCCAGGAGACTGAATTAGAACTTAAAGAAAAGAAACTGCAAAAGCCAATACAGATGAGTTGGAGAAGGAGAAAGAAGTTAATGAGGCTGCCAAATCTGATGTCCAAATGGAGTCTGCCAAGGATGGTGTCCTTGAAAAAACTTCCCAAGACCAGCCAAACCAAGAGGTATCAGCCAAACCAGCTCAAAAGCAATCAAATACCATAATGTCAAAGGTAAAACAGTCTCTTGTGAAGGCTAAGAAAGCTATAACTGGAAAATCTTCAAAATCTACCCAGCGCGATATCAAAGTCAGCAGCATTTGACATCATAAAACTTCGCAGAGATTTATATGGACACATAGTAGCTTCCATCAGTTTCGCGACAAATATAGCAATAGTGGTTTGCATCAGGGTTGCTGTTTTCTGTTAGTCTTTGGATTGCCGGTGTGATTATAGCAAAGGTGTGTACATAATTGAACAACACACTCTGCTCAGTCTTGTAAAAAGTACATACTTCATTTTCGCCTTATTCTTTTTAGTTGTATGCGTTGTTTGGTGGTTGATTGATTGATTGTTGTCAATAACGGTTGCTAGACTTAATGTTTCAATTGTTAAGATGATGTATAGATTTGTATTCTGGTTGTGATTTATTTCATCAGCTTTGTCAATGCTATTCTTCTGCATTTCACTTGATAAAATAACTTTTATTCTTCCAATGGAATTTCACTTAAAGGCAAATCTAGTGCTCAATTCAACCAGCCTCATTTCAATTGCATAGAATCATCTAGATGAATCCATTTTCTCAAAACTTGTTCTTTCACTTAAACCCTAGACCACCATGTCTTTTCTCACAAATCAAACATAATTGTTTTTTAACCTTTCACTTCTCTTTGTCATCCCATCAACTTGAAGCAACTACTTTCAAATCCGTACAGACTGCAAATGAGATCAGTGAATGAAGCAGAGTCCATTTCCTAATTATTCCAACTATCAAAATTTATGTTATAGAACTCAATGGTTTGTAGAATATGATTACTATTAACATCAAAATCTGGGTTTTCAGGGGGAAAAAAAATCATATACAGTGTTATTGAGCTTCATACCCCACAAAAATGACAGGATGGTCAAGAACTCCATGATTAAGCAAGTAGAAAGCAGCCTTAAAGTTGTATTTTTCTTTTGAAAAGGTGTGGGTGACCTCAATGATGGATGGGAGGCCAGTGAGTCATGGGTGAAGATTAGAACGTTTAAGATCATTATTGCCCACACGTGGACTCATTGAAGTGAGTCAGATGGGATTGATTGGATACCTAGAAAAAGTTGAGATGAAATTTCTTGGCTGGTAATGCTGTCACCAAGAGCTAAACAGTGAATGAAACCAAAGAACAAGCACTACATGTGAATGGAATTTCACAAATTCAATGCCTAAAAACAGAGCAAGCTATCCTAAACTAGTTTCTCCATCATCATAAATATCCAAAACTGCAGGAAAACATCCACAACTATTATTAAGACTACTTACTACAAAGAAGAGGGTGGCACCTTCCAAATAGATGTTTTTTGTATGGTTGTGCTGAAGAGACCATTCACCACCTCTTATTACACTGTCCGATGGTCAGCCCTCTATGGGAGATTGTTCTATCTCTTGTTGGCAATGCCAGGGTCTTTCCTAAGACGGTTAAGGAGGCTATTATTAGTTGGAAAGGCTCCTTAGTGGGAAAAAACAAAAAAAGTTCTGGAAATCAGTTCCCTTTTGCATTTTTTGGACGATTTGAAAGGAGAGAAACGGTATAACTTTTAGGGACGGGACTTTAGCTGTACAGAGATTAAAGCATTATTTTGTATCTAGTTTGTGGAGTTGGAAGAGCTTGTACATAGGTGAAGAAACCTCTCCACTTATAGGTTTTTTGGAGTGGGTGGTCTCTAATTGAGGGCACAGGAGGTTTTGTTCCTCCTCCTTTGCCTGGCTGCCTTTATACTTCCTATTTACTTTGTAGCTCTGCTTTTGCTTTGCTAATCTATAAAAAAAAAAACTTATATTAAGACTACTAAACATTATCAAAGGCATGAGTTATAGGAATAGCTAACGCTATTCTAATACCCACAACATGGGGGGAGAGAGAGAGAGAGAGAAGGAGAGTTGACTTGCATGCCAAAACTATGATTTCATTAATTTAAAGAATTATTAACACGGGTCTTAAACACATTTGAATACATGATCTAATAAGCACCACCCCTTTGACATTGAATAAGTGGATGAACACAAAAGTGAGAGTGCACAAATGCAAGAGAAAGCGTTAAAACTCTCAGTCTTTTCATTGTACCAGTATCTGTGCAGTTTTTAGTCTTTGGTGTCCTGAAACTACTATTCTTGTCATCACTGTCAGGGTTCCACCTCACTCTGCAACTCCAGGTAACGGTTTTCTCTATAAGTGGATGAGATTTGCCCTTATCTCTGACAAACAATTACAAGATGCAATCTTCATAGGCTTCAAAATGATTCCTCTTCTCCATCTGGGTAGTTTATCATGTCTGGCGATGACAACCTGCATACACCAGTGGGTGTTAATGTTTTCTTCTTCGAAACACCGATTAATGCTAATCACTTGAATGGAAAATCAAGAATAACGGAATACTAAAATCCACTCACAGGCTGCTCTACCAGGTAAAATGTCATTTGTGCTGGCTGAGTCAAACACCTTCACTGTGACTAACATCTGGGGCTTGATCCTTTTTTAAAGCACACTGCTCCTGACACAGACATTACAAAAAACACAAGTTTATTGGCTTAAGATTACCTTAGGCTAGACCGTAACTCGTTTTAAAGAAACAGAAAGTTAGACATTGTAGAGGAGGTTCTGGACGGCTGCTAGATTCTAGTAATCTGCCTTTATATACAACAAAGAAGTACAAATTTGATATTATCTTTACTTTATTCCATTTCATTCTTGATTGAGGAGATTCTGCATCCATAAACTGGGAAAATAAGTTCTCTGAAAGGCATTCCTGAAACTTCTACAAGGTACAAAGCATACACAAGTAATCATAGGAGTAGTGATGCTCATACTAAAAGATATTGAGCAAACAGTACCCAAGTATTTTTCTCCAGATTCATTACCCTCTTATAAATGAATTAGTGTCTTAGACGGCGCTGCTATAGTTACACACTTACTTTAAGACAATCTATGCCATAGTGAACACAGAGAAAGAGATTCAGCTTACTTTCACAAAGAAATTAGGGTCTTTGTTGGCATTCTTTCTGCTGTGAGAGTTTAATTGAGGCAATACATAAGAGTGAGAGAGTGAGCAGAGAGAGTGAGCGGAGAGAAAGAATCCTACATTCATGTCTGTGGATGAGACAGAGTAAAAATCCTATGGGCTATATCTAACAAATTTATGCTCCCCACCCCACATCCCAACCCAAATTGAAAAAATGAAGCAGAAAACACATTTTCATTTTATACAATGAAAGTTTTTGTATTAAACTGATCACATTTCTCCCAGAGTCTTCTTTTAGAGCAGTTGTCAAGATTTTCCTATATACCAAGTTCCTCCGTTAAAGTATATGTTGCGCCTACATTTTCATGTAAAATGTACCCCACCTTGCTGATAGTGGTGATTTCGTTTTTTTTTTCTTTCAGAAAATGCAACTCCAGAGAATGGACAAACCTGAGTTGATGCCATTGAGCAATTGGCATCATTGTTTTGCATCACTTTATTCACTTGTGAGTTCACGTTTTGTATCAGGTCCTTTGAACTCGATGCTGGAGCAGAATCAGGAACTTCCATAGCGCCTGAAGCCCCAGAGCCTTTCAGTGCCATGGAAGACTTCATAAGGGGACTCCCGGACACAGGAATTAATGGCGCATGAGGCATTGACAAAGGAATCCCTTGACTTGGAAGGCCAAACATTTGAAGGTTGGATCCCACCATCCTGTGCAAATTAGGAGGGGCCGAAAT
Source organism: Tetrastigma voinierianum (assembly GCA_016808115.1). Classification (NCBI taxonomy): domain Eukaryota; kingdom Viridiplantae; phylum Streptophyta; class Magnoliopsida; order Vitales; family Vitaceae; genus Tetrastigma; species Tetrastigma voinierianum. The sequence goes on along the minus strand of JAEQBH010001854.1, from coordinate 28,943 downwards.
AGGTCGACCAGGGAAATGTGCTCCTTGCATTGGAGGTGCCTGAATAATGGGGCAACTGGGAGAACCACCACTCATATCAAGCATGCCCATCCCATAACCCATCCCCATTCCCATGCCCATTCCAACACCCATGTGCGGGAAGTGCCCCATATGAGCTGCATGTATGCTGTATCTAGTTGGTAACATCATGGGAGGTATGCATAACTAGTTCTATTGACATAATCTGCACAGCAACATGATGACAACAATACAATTACTTTGATCATCAAAATTCAGAAAACAAAATAGAAAAAGAAAATGAGAAAGGGTAAGGAAAGAAAGTTTACCTGTACTTGAAGTTGAAGGGTTTTCAAGTATTCAATGGCTTCATCAAGCATTGATGCTTTGTCCACCTTATCATTCAAAATGCATGGTCAGGAGAATCAAACTATAAGTATAAATTCGTTGTTTAATTCATTGTCTTAACAACATCCGCATGCTTCCATGAAATTTAAGAAATTAGTTACTTTCTGGAGCGACAAAATCAGCTCAAAGCAGTCAAAACATTTTCTATATGCAGTATCATAAATAAAGTGCCCATAGAAGTTGAATCCTAGGCATGTGAACCATACAAGGAGCTCCTAGAGGAGGCAAAGAGGTAACATTTAGATAAAGCTAAAGGCCAAAAACTAAAGGCCTTAGACCATTCCCCAACATATCAATGAAATCAAGAAAGGACAAGCATACAAGACCAAAAGTTTAAAACCTTGTCTGAGCTCAGCTTTTACTTTCAAATTTCCATGATTTTTGAAAACACACCACAACTTAATTTTTCATCTCAAGACAAAAGTAAAACTAACATGCAGTCATTACAAAAACTTAGATGTCATCCACAATTAGTTTGAATGTTAGATAGCATATCAACCTTATTGCAGTTGGGTATGAGTTCTTGTAATGCACGCATCTTCTCGTTGATCCTATCCCTCCTTCTCCTCTGTTTCAAATGTCCAAAAAGCACCAGATAGATCTTAAAATTCTCAAGAACCAGCACAGATGAGATAAAATCAAAGTAAAAAAAAAAAGCAGTTAATGTCATTTTATTTCTAACCCTTTCAGATAAATTGTGCACTTCTGCTGCTCGGCTTCTCTTAGAACTTGTACCTCCCTTAGCAGAAGCTGATTTTCTCACACCCACTGATTCTTCTTCAACATCCTGCAAATAATTGATCTGTCGGTTACATGGAAGAACAAGGGAAATAAAGGAAAATCTAAAAACAAGGAAAACAATGTAAATTGAACCTTTTCACTCACTTCACTTGGGCATTCAGACTCTTCTGTGTCACGGCCTTTTCTCTTTAAGTTGTGCTTTGGATCATTTGAAGCTCTCTCCACGCTATTGCCTGAGCAAACAGAAGAACAAGCAACAGCTGCCTCTATAGTCTTTTCACCATCTGGAATCCCTTTAACAGTTCTTGCACCAAGAACTTGGTTAGAGGATTGATCATTCCTGTAGCCTTCTTCACATATCACCGGTGATTGCTCAGCAGGAAGCGGTTCCTCCACAGGTTTAGCCACCACTGGTTTTAAATCAACCCTTGCAGGTACCACAACAGGTTCGCTATGGGAATCCATATCCTTCTGTAAACCACAACTGGAGTCAACATGTTTGGATTCAGCAGGATTTCGAATGCTGGTAGCAGGCTGCTTATCCTTACTCCCAACCCTTTCTTTGCTTGATGAACTTGGACCAGAATTAGCAACAATATTCTGAAGATTAGCTTTAACAAGAGCTGCAGGCCGTGAGAAATGGGAGAAGTCTATCGTTGTGAGTAATATCTAGCCTGTCCTGGATCTTGCTTCTGGGTCTTTGTGCTCGAAAAACCACTTGTGGAAGCTGGAAAGCGTATGGAGTTGCTAGAAACTGTATGGTGCATCGCGTTGCTTGTGTTATTACTAATGGGATCTGAAACTTTTGATCTTATAGATGGAAATAGTGTTTGACACTGCTGAGACGATGGAGGATGCAACAGACCACTTCTAGGCCTCCTAGGCTCAACACTTGCTTCAGAAGCTTTAGATGCATTCCCTTGTTCTAGACTCGTACCATTATGAGCAGAAATTGTGTTGGAATCTTTAATTGTCTGATTGTTAAGACTCCTCTTCTCCCCGGATGCAAAATTACAGTGAGTGGATAACTCATTTGCAGTGACACCGGATAATTCTTGCAAGAAATCTGAACAATAATCGTGTTGTAAAGATTCCTCAATGGGATAATTCAACCAAGGTACCATATCATCGTCTTGACTCAACCCCATTTCAGTAGATGGCACGGACAATGGAAAATCATTCAAGATGAAATCCATTGACCCAAACTTTCCCATCTTCGAATTAGTAGCATGTCCAGTGTCTTTATCACGAGGCTTAGGGGTGTGAGATGGAAAACTGTTAGATAAGGGGCTCTTTCTAGCTCTACTGGGCTGACCTTGCATCATAATCTGACCGCCTTCCCATACCAGCTCAACAAAATCATTTTCAGGCCTGCATTACAGGCCAGAAAACAAACCAAATAAATCAAAAAGGGGAAAGCCAGGAAATATTGGGAGTACTCAGTAATACAATCAAGGAGGTCTAAGCTTGTAAATATGGTAAAACTTACCCAAAAGAGAGATCATTTGTTTTCTGTTGGACTGATTCGGGTTTCCCTTTGGCCATTCGACAAAGCTCAGAGAAAGGCATGATGAGGATTTGTATTACTATTTTCTACCACAATCGCTTTCAGTGATGCCCCAAATTCAGGCACCTTGCCATTGTTGCGCTTTTATGATTCTATAAGTCAACTCTCCCTCTCAAAATCCAAAAACCAGCATGGCCATGAGCAGAATCCAAGTTAAAGACAATCCCAGTTGAAGCAAAAAGGAAAGGCTACTCCTCCTTTTACAGTTACATAATTTCAGAACAAAATCTTGCTTTTAATACCAATGTCCTAATCACTAAATTACATAGAAATTAAAAATGAATTTATCAGTCAAACGAATTCTTTAATGACTCAGAAAGATCCGAAAACCCTCTAAATTCGTTTTTCTTGCCTTGTTAAAAAAATCCATCTTTTTCCGCTTTTCAATCATCAAATAATAAATTAAAAAAAAAACCCAGAAAAACCCGCAACAGATTTGCTAAATTATTCAATAAAGACCTCAATAATCTCCACTAAAAACAAGATACACAAACAAACCCAAATCTCAGAACCAACCAATTAAGCTTCTGCACCAATTATATCACACCCCAAGATCCTCACTAGTCACCACCCAAGTAAGCAAACTGCCGTGAAACTCAATGAAAAGAAAACAAAAAGCTTTTGGAAAATTGAAACCCTCCTCGAACCGAACAACAAAAGGACGCCAATCCAGATGCATGAAGATGTGAAAAAAAGACTGAAACTTGAGACTCAGAAACTGGAAGTTATCGAGAGAGGTGAGATGGGTAGTAGTAGAAGACGGTGAAAGGCTTAGAAACAATGAGAAGTTTTTGATTTATTGGCAGTGGCAGGGGGGTTAACCCCCTCGGCCCTCTCCACCTTTAGGCTTTAACCACAGTCAAGTTCCTTTTTAACCAATCATACTTCACTTTCAAGTTTGCACTGCTTTTCTTTTCTAGTCTCTGTGTCTCTGTGAGTTTTTTATTTCCTTTTTTTCTTCCATTTCTGTGTCTCTGTAGCTGTGTGTGGCCCATTTGTCTCGATTCTAGTCCAACGGTTCTTGTGAATTGTGTCACATTCTCATTATTGAAATTGCATTATGTTTAAGTATTTCTATGCACCTCTGTCTGCCCCCACACCATACTCATCCTTTACGGGCCAATAATGTTTTAAAAACCAGTCATTAAATCGAAAAAAAATATGAATTAATGAATAACTAATGATTCAAACGTGATCAAATCATATTAAACCGAAATCAAAAAAATCATCCATCAATGATTTAATCGATGAATTCGATCCGATTTTTAAAACACTGTATTTAAACTCCTAGCATTAACCTCTTGACTTCTTCGTTGTGTAGAGTAAATGATAGGGTGGCTCTAATCAGATAAGGGAGACGTGCAGTGTCTCTGTTCCATGTATTCGAATTGGACAATATTATCCTATTCCATTCTTCATATTTTTTAATGTTATCCCCAAATACAGTTGGTTAGACTTGTGGGGTTTATATATATATATATATATATATATATATATATATATATATATATGTATGTATGTATGCATTGGGTTTGGAAGTTTTGGGTTCTCAAGGATACATAAAGTAATTGCCTTGTCCATCATGGGTTTATAATTTATTTGCTTTCATTGTTACCTAGAATTGAACTCTCTACATTTGTTACTATTTGTAAATGAAAAAGCACATTCTTTTGTTTTATTTGAAGAAATTAAAGTATATGGTGGTTCAGCTAAAAAGCTGAAAATGTGAGATCAGATCATCACCTCCCAAATATGTTTTTTTTTTTATAAGATAGAGAATTATATTTCTTTGTACCCCTCACAATTGCCCATTATTGTAAAGACTAAAGAGTAAGATAATAGGGTTTTAGTAGGGACACTCCAAATCACACTTCCTTTTATCCAGTGAGATAGAGAGGAAGGACTCACTTGATTAAAATATGAATATGATTAGATTTGCTGATGAGATTAGGGATGTCCTACTTTCAATGATCAGATCAATGCTTGTTTAATTGCCCTTTTACTCAGCAATCTTCTATTAAATTTGGTTGAGACTTAGAGAGAGAGAGATGGAGAGAGAGGTGGTGGGTGGGTAATGATCAAACAATGGGGAAAAATAAAAAAATCAAAAAATCAAAAAAGGAAAATGTATTTTCCAGGTGACCCAGTAAGGGATTTGGCACTATCCAGTGTGGACCCCCACTGTCCTCATTTCTAGCATCTTTTCCCTTTATTTTGCTTTCCCCCTTTGGTGCATATGCGTGTATTGTTCCATCTTCAGTGATTTTGATTTTGATTTTGATTTTGATTGTGATTCTGATTCTGACCCAGAAATTGTTTTGAGGGAGGGGAGGGTGTGGAATTCACTTGACACTCTGCTCATCTTTTTGTGGCCGCGGAAATGGACTCTCAACATTGGCCATTTGACACCAACCCGGCACCTTTTTTTTTCTTTTTTTTGCGTGTTTAGGTAGAATGTAAACGTGTTTTAGTCAAATTTATGTTAACATGCATAACTCATGTTTGAGTCAAATGGACTTTCTATTTTGGCATCTCATGACCCAGATATGGGATTCGACAAACTTCGACACGACCTGCTTAATCCGATGCTACTTTTTATACGTTGCGCTGAAAGATAAACGCGTTTTTACCAAATCAGACACCCACATAACCTCGTTTAATAAATCGGTATTATATTCGCCAATCTACATAATACGAAATCGGACACTTAATTATTATATCAATTAATATTTAACTAAGATTAACCAATTTGGTAGATTATTTGTGTTAAATATTAATTCGACACTATAATTCTATTATTTTAAAATTCACTCAAATTAAAAACGGGTAATACGTGTCATGTCAGTTACTTCCAATTAATAATTGAAATGATTAAATTGTTATTTTTACCCATTTATTATTCATATCGTGCTTGAATCGACAAATACAATAAAAACTCATATCGATACTTACCCATGATAGGAATCACACTTCCATTGGCAGAGCCACATAAGGCTTACCATTGAAATTTTACCCCCCCTAAATTTTGGAAAAAAATAATTAGATAATATGATTCAAACATCGACCATATTACAAAGTTGAGTTTACTTTACCATCAACTACCACGTCCCTCAATTTTTATGCCTCTCATGTGCTCTGCCACTGCCGGACAAATTGAGTGCCGCCGATTTTTCGCGAAAAATCGGTTTTCTGCTGGTTGGAAACAATTTTGTAATGAAAATCTAGTTAAAAATCGATAAAAATCGCTGATTCGGGAAAAATCGGCTTTTTCCCTAAAAACCGATTTTTCCCGGAAAAAAAAATTTCGATTTTTCCCCGATCCAAAAAATAAAAATCAAGCTCTCTAACTGATTTCAAACCCACCAAAAATGCCTGAAAGTGGCATCCTCCAACCACCAACGCATCGATCGCACTCTCTATTATATATACGCAAACTTTTTTATATTCTCTTATTGTTTTATATTTGTTCATAATCATTTTATAATATTTTATTTTATTTTTATTTTACATTATAAATTATAATATTTTTAAATTAAATAATATTATTTTGAAAAAAAAAGAAATAAAATAATATCATTTAAAATTTTTTAAAATTATAATATATAATATTTTCAATCTCCTATTATCTACATAATATTTATAATAATAATAAAACAAATAAATAATATATCTTTTAACATAATAATATCTGAATAATATATTAAATATAACATATTTAATTTAAATAATTACTTAATCCATTTTATTTTAATCTACTCTTAATTAAGATGTTAATCATTTCTCATAATTTTTATATAATTAAAATACGAAAAAATTTTAATAATCGATATTTTGTGGAAAAATATTCACCATATTTTATCGATATTAAAATCAAATTATTACATCGATATATCCGCTGCTTATCGATATTCGGACCGTCTCATTCTCTAGCCACCCCTACCCTGATGATGACATAGTGCTCAGCGAATACAATAAAAGACTTGTTATTGATACGACCTATGGATACGAATCGCCGCCCCTATCCTGATAGGGTGCTCCGCTCTCCCCCTACCTGCAATTTACCCAAAACCCAACCACGTGTCATACCTATGAAAGACAATGGCTGCTTTGCCCACTGTTCTGTAAAGCTTTTTTGAGTTTGTTTTCTCTTTGATGAAAAGGGCATGACTGAATCATCTTCAAAGTCTAAGGGGAATTCAAATCAATTAACTTCGTTACGGCAAACGCCACCAGTTTCTTTCTTTAATCTTTCCCAGGAAAATATACAATCCCTTTCAAAAGAAAACCCAACCCTGACGTTTTCACAGGAGAAAAAAAGCATGGACTCACCTAACAATAACGTTTACTTTCGTTCTTTCTTTCTTTCCCTAAAGCAAAGACTTAACCCACATCGGTCTTTCAAACAAAAGTATCTCTATCTCACTTTGCAAATGGTAGATCGTGTATGAATCGTCTTCCAAGAAATTACAAAGACCCGGTCTTCAACGAATAAGTAGACTTAGTTAAACTATCAACATCGACCACCACATGCATTATCACAGACGACTTCCTTAACGCCACTATAATGATGGACCAGGAGCTAATAAGAGGACGACACGTGGTGTACCTCAACAGTATAAATTAACTCGATTGTAATCTTTTTAAGTATATATGTAATTTTCCTAGCAACTAGAGAGAAATACAAATTCCTTGGAAATAATTCATTTCCATATATATAACTTTGCAAAAATTGCAAATGGTGTAGGCAAATCAGATCATGTACGAATCATCCTTCCAAGAAATTACAACAATTCTTCAAAGTCCTTATGAATAGACTGACAGATAAGGTGACCCAGAAGCCAGAAAAGGCAGAGCATTAGACAAACACCAACTCAGCAAACGTGTTAGTTGCATTAGGGATATACCCCACCCTACATATTTACAGCCTCACCATTTTAAACATTCCAATAATGATAAAAATCCAACTGCTTCTACCATAAACCGTAATCGTCTAGATAAGTATATTTTGCCTAAATTTGTGAATCAAGTTTGCCTATGATGACTTCATTTTGTTTTTATTTTTAAATTGTCCACAAACCCCAACAGAGCAACAACCTTAAAAACAATACAGAATGGAGCCTATTGTTAATCCAAAACAGCATGTAAGGCATATATGGATAATCAATGTACGGTGCCTAATAGAACTTAATGAAAACAATTGAGGCCAAGGCTTGCTTTTGCTTATTTAATGGGTCACTTAACTTTTCGGTACCTTAATATCAATAAAGACTTAATAAAGATAAAGTATTGTTGTTTGTTTTTAACATCGAAGCAGAAAGAGGATAAAGAATCTGGCACGACTATTTCGGCTCTCGCCTCGTCCCGCTCTTAATGATATTGCCGGCTTAATCGTAATCTGCTTTAAGAAGCTATTTATTTTCTCAACCAGACGGTCGACGGTTCACGTGATATTACTCCCGCCCCGCCCGGCCCCATCCCGATTATATTTTAAAAATATTTTTTTATTATTTTATTTTATAGTTTTAATATACCTAATAATAATAATAATTAATGTTTTAATAAATAATTTATAGGTTCATAATATTTTATTTTTTGCGAAATATATTAATTTTAATATAATAAAAATAAAAGCAAATATAAAAAAATAAAAATAAAACAAAATCAAATGTAAACGGGACGGGTTTAGAAATTTCTCATCTCGCCCACTTCATTTAATTTTTTTAAATGAGATAAAAATAAACGAGCTGCCGAGATAGGCCGCTGGGCCCCAAACTCTCCTGGGCTGTCATCCCTGCTAGCAGTTGCCGCACTCTTCTTTCTACAACGACGTTTTTCTTATTTCGACTTTGTAACGATTTTTCCGAATGTAAAGTTCCAAATATTTTCATCACTTTTCTATTCGTGAACTTTTTTAAAAAATTTCAAAGAATAAAACATTTAAAATTTTAAAAACAAACAATTTTATCATTGAAACACAATTTTCAAGATAGTTTCAAAAAACAAACGCCACATTAAATTTTGAAAGCCTGGCATTGACCCGATGATCCCATGTAAAATATATCAGACGCAGAAGAGATACTAGATTAAAAAATGGAAATACACAGCCTCTCATACAGAGATGTGGGAAAAACAGAGGATATTATAAATAAATGGAGGTGAGGCCCTTTGGAATAATGGAGGTAGGAAGACTGACCAGACTTAAATTAGTGCTTGTCTTAGCTGCGGAGCCTTTTCATTCTTTCACAGTGCTAACACATTCTGCAGACCATTTGTCTCTGCTTCGCTGCAATCTGCACGTGACTGATAGACCCATCTAACATGGACAGACATTTTTTAAGCTAGAAAAACATAAATTGCTCTGTAAGAGGAGCAGAAGCACAGGGCCAGGGTGCTGTAATCTACCACCAACTTGTCTTCATCTTTTCTCTTCCAACAATATCTAGTATTTAATACAATTTCTAATGTCCCTGAAAATCATGCCCAATGTATAGCAATTCAAATATAGCATGGTTTTTCAATAAGATAATGATTGGTATTTCCCTTGCTCCAAATCATGTACATATATGTTCAGGCTACCATCACTCCTCCTTTGGTGTTTACATCCCATAGGCCGCAAGCATTAAAAAATGGAATGATTGGAAAAAAAGAAGAAAAATATTTAAGTTCATGAAACGCTTCAAATGATTCAATTGTTTGTAAATATAACATTATAACTCCTACCCATGATTTTACAAAATTCAGGTTCAAAAAATTTACTGAATTCAGAGTGGCGCAGAGATCAGGGAAGCATAACTTCAGAAATAAACATGTGTGTGGCAGGTAATAGATTCACATGGGTATTAGTTCCACAGTAGAGGGGACTCATGTTTTCCAAATAGATATTTTCATAAATTTGTGATATGGAACTCAAGGTTTTAATGGGGGGGTGGTTCCAGGGAGGAGGTTTGCCCATACAAAGCCTACAGAACTCATTAAAGCCAAGCTTGTAATGAGGTAGCTCAACTGTGTTGCATCAACATTAGAGACATTTGGTTTTAATGAGACCGTGTCGGCATCATTACTGCAATGCCATCGGAAAAAGAAAAAAGAAAAAAGAGTAATTACTTCTCACCAGAGAGGGGTTGTGAGTTGCACTTCTATGGACAGGCAATAAATAGATCATTTCCTATATGAAATGGACTTAAGAAGGAAAAGCTTTCACATTGTCAATGATTCCTGATAAAATTTCCTCACCCATTAGTGTACAAAAACCCACTTTAATTCAATGTAATATGACTCTCTCTGAGGATTATTCTTTGAAGAGTCTAAAAACAAAACAAAAAAATTAAAATTAAAATTAAAGGAGGAAGAAAGAGACTAGTCTTAGAGGTGTACAACTGTAAGATGACCACATCATAGTTATATCATGCAAGAAACAAATCAAAGAGAGCACCAAATAAGGAAGTAATCCCAATTTTCTAATTTGACTTGCTTTCGGAACAGAATCCTCTTGTAGTGTATGCATGCAAGTTATGTTTCTGAAAGGATATACAGGGACAGAAAACAAACCCGTGTAGATGGATAAATCTTTGACAGAGACAGCTCCACCCTCATCGGATAATAATCGCAACCGTCCTTCTTCCAAGGCAGCAAACCCTAATCAGATAGTAGTAGCAATGTTCAAGTTCATGCACCTTTGTCTTCAATAATAGGCACTGGTTATCTGATGGATAACTCCACAGCGCCTGGCAACACCCAAGAGAAGCAGAAGGGGCAGACAAAAGGCAAAAAAGAAATTCCAAAGGACAGCTTTGCAGAAATTCCAAAACAATCATTACTGGGCACTGCAACATAATTAAGGATATAGTTTCTGTATGGACGTCCCATCCACAAGAACCCGGGTTTAAAATAACACAGTTATGTCATAGACTTAAACTAAACCTTATCTTTGCAAGTCTTCACAAGCAAGAAAAGAAAGCATCCTGTTCTATTGGGTTTTTTAAACTGTTTCCTCCTGTTGGTTATGTGAGCTCGGAGATGATCTGATGATCATTTCAATGCAATCTTGGAACCTATTTCAGCCACCTGCAGCAATAAAACTTTCTGAAATCTCTTTGCTCATAATCAATTTGTTTTTACTTCTAATGTAATGCCCTAATTCCATTGAAGCACAGCATCCAAAGTTCTCCCGGCTCTGGGATTTCTTAGCAACTAGCTGCCAATAAGTTAGGATCTGCAGAACTAAAAATCAGCTATAACAATCTCAAATCCACGTGATATTTGATCATAAAATTTCATAATTATGATGATAATACATAAAATCTTTTCTCCAAACAAAAATCAACGAGGAGAGACTGAAAACATCAAGAGTACCTGATGGAAGCAATTTGAGGGAGTGCCTTATTAATTTATTGCAGAATGCTTTTCATAGGCTTCAACATTATCAAGTAATTTATTGTGCTATCTTTGCAGATCCACTGAATTAGAAAAGTAATTAGCATGAATATGTACTCACATCTATACTGAGAATCCCAATCCTCTTGGCACTAGAAGAGAGTTCATCCAAAAGTCCATAACAATTTTATTACGATTCCAAAGCTCAGATGCTAATGACAAATGATAGAATATCTCACAGTTCAATTAGCTAATGATGCATTTTGTTTCCCCTTTAAAGATTCAAAAACAAAGAACCATGACTCAGAGAAGATAAACTTCTTGGTCAAGCCGAAAAGATTGCCAACAGGATGCTCCTACCCCACCATGCTCAGCCCTTTACCTTAACTTAAGTAGAAAGAGTGGGTTATGAAGAGGGGGAAACATGGAGAAGTATATTAACATACAAGTAGAATGCCTATTGGCAACAATGACAATGTAAAAGACAAGTGAATACAAAGGTCTGCGAACAGGAAAACCGGATGTGCTAGTCAAAGCCAAAGCTCTAGCTTCCTCTAAAGAAGATTTCTCAAGATTTGATAATAATGTTACAGAAGAAATTCGATTAGGCAGCTCAAAAAATACAATGCTGCTAAGGGGGATATTACAATTTACTTTTTCTTTAGAATAATGTTAACTTCGATTAAAAAGGAAAATTAAAAAGAGAGGCCTTCAAAATTGGTGTTTGGGACTCATCAAATTAGGCTGAGTCGTCTAGTCACCAGTAATCTCCACATGAACAGAAACCATCTGCAAACTGGTGGAACCGATTGATATCCCTGATAATAATCTCTCTGTCAAAAATCTTCGAAGCAAGTTTCATAACTGTATGACAATGATCACAAGTCCTCAGGTTCTTCTTTATCCTAATGGGATAATCAGTAGGAAGGGTTAGTAGTCCAAAATGCAAGGGCTAGTTTCTCACTATGATACCATAAGCCCCGCTCTCATTTTCATCTGACTGTTAGTGACAATAGTTTCAGCCACATACCCTTTCTTCTTCATCAATTCTCCATTTTTCTAGCATCTTATAGATCTCACCCGTACTAGAATGTGATCTATCATGTGAAGTGAACACAAATGTCATGTTCTTAATATCAATCCAGCTACAGCCAGGTTCCTTTCTTATCCCATTGACACCCATCAATCTCCTCACATCATTAGCTTCTTCCAGCCTTCCATTGCGAGTGTACATGTTATAAAGCAGCACATAGTTTCCTGGATTATGTGGCTCCATCTGAAAAAGCCTCTCTGCAACTTCTCTTCCCATCAGATCCCCATATTTTCGGGGCAAGCCCTGGCACAGAGCTCTCAAGACAGATGGGGTGGGCTTCATTGGCATTGATTCGATAAACCTATTAGCTTCATACAACCGACCAGCACGACCAAGCAAGTCAACCATGCAGGCATAGTGTTCCGGTCCAGGGTTTATATCATAAATTTTCTTCATGGAATTGAAGTAAGCAAGTCCCTCTTCAACACGCCCAGTATGGCTACAAGCCGATAGAACACAGACAAAAGTAACATGACTCGGTTGATCCTCACTTAGCATGTGCTCAAACAGTTCAACTGAGCCTGATTTGTACAGCCACAGCCGATAAGCTGAGATCATGGCTGTCCAACTGATTACATTGTGATCCACAATCCCTTCAAAGACTCGATAAGCATCAACCAGGCTCCCACATTTTGCATACATTGTAATTAAAGGGCCCAAGACACGCATATTCTTCACATACCCCAATTTTATTATCTGATCATGGATTGCAGTACCTTGATGCAATGCAGCCAGACTACCGGAAGAATGACAGTAGAGAAATGAGATCTCATCAGGTAAAATCCTTCCTCCTCATGACCCAAAAATGATTGCAGGCTTCTTCAAATTTGTCACTTTGGACACCCCATAACAAGTACATTCCATGTTACAACATCTCTATCCCCAACACACTGAAATATCTTAATACCTTCATCAAATACCCTACATTTAAAGTACATGTCCATCAGCGAATTCTTCACAGTGGTTAAAGGAACCAAACCATACTTAACAACAACCCCATGAACCTGCCTCCCAGAATCCGAGGCCCCCATGTTGGCACAAGCACTCAACGCACTAGTAACACCCACTTCATTGGGAATGACCGTTTTCTCCCTAAGAACGTCCTTGAGAACCCCAACTGCCCTATCATAGAAGTTGTTATGAAGGAACCCGACAATCATAGAATTCCAGGAAACAATGTTTCTCTCCGGCATTTGACCGAACACTTTCTCTGCTGAGAGCATGTCAGCACACTTGGCATACATGTCAACCAACGCACTGCTAACGAAGACATTCCCGTCAAACCCATGTTTATGGATCAAAGAATGTAGCTGTTGACCATGCAGAATTATCATGGTGGCTGCAGAAGCGGATAGAACAGCAGAGAATGTGAATTGATTGGGGTAGAGACCAAAGCCTCTCATCTGGTTGAAAAAGGATAAGGCTTGGAGGGGCATGTTGAAGCGAGATAAGTGGGCGATAAGAGATGTCCAAGTGACAATAGTCTTGAAATGATGATGGGTGATTGAGAAAAGGAGAAGGGCTTGATTGAGACACCCACATGTCGCATAAAAGTTGATGAGATTATTGAAAAGGAAAGGCAGGAATGTATAGTTGTTTGTAATGATTTGAGTATGAATTTGGGTTGCAAGCTTAAGACTTCTGGTTTCAATGCTTGCGTTCAGAAGATGGTTGAGATGAGTAGGAATTGATTTGTGGAAGAATTTTAATGGGGATGGACCTCTCATCCTATCTCATCAAATAAAAAACAATCCAAGCTACACAAGCAAAATCTTTAATATCTTTCCCAGTATTTACTGGGGTTACAGGCTTAGAATTCCATATAATATACAAATTCTCCTGATTCCAACCAACCTAAGCATGTGAGGTATCATAAAAACAAAGCAATCAAGGAACAAGCTGTACAAACCCACTTTGAGGGCGTGAATTTAGAATTGATTCATAATACTTAAATGATTGCAGAAAGAAACAAAAGCCCTGAAAATGGTGGAGAAAAAAGTAGGAAAAGGGCAGATGGGTCACAAGTTTCGGTAATGAGCAGTGGTCATGTGATTACGATCTCAAGGGTATCTTGTCCTTATCTCCTGTCTTCGTACTAAAGTTTGCTCAAATCGACAAATGGGAAGAAACTTCTCCAAATCCTCAGATACCCTCTCTCACAAACGCCTACCAGATATAAAACCGACCACGGAATTGAACAAATGATTGGCTGTCACATTGCTGAGTTTTGTCTCGAGTTTTGTTCTCATAACTTTACCCCCTAGTAATGTTCTTGGTTTGAAGTGTGGGGTATTATGTTTTAACTTTAAAGCTTAAAAATATATAATTATCAACTATAATTTTGAAGACGATGTATTAATTTAGATATTTTTTCAAATTTATACTAAATTAGTTTTTTCTTTTATAATAAAAATTGTATTAAAATCATAAACTTACGACTTTTACGTTTAAATCCTAAACAAAAAAGCTTTATTTTTTCAATATAATAATTTTTTGCGAATTTTATTTTTTCATCCTAACTTTCATTTTTTGGGCTTATACAGATCAAAACGATGTTATTTCGTCACGTCACATTGTACTCAAACGATGTTATTAATTTTCTTTGATTTTAAAAGTATTTTGGGATAAACTCCAAAACTACGTTGTCAAACCTTCAAATTTTTTTTTTTTTTGAAATGTTGTCAAACCTCTAACTTAAAAAGAACAAACAAATAAAATTGATTTTAACATAACTTTGATGTATTGCCTTATTTTGATTTCGCTATCATGATGGGTATGTATTGCCTTATTTTGATTTCGCTATCATGATGGGTAATCATAACATTTTTTTCTCATATTTCATCATGATATTTGATTTTTTTTATGGTATTTGCTTTATTTTAATTGTGATTATTTGTGAGGTAGTGAACGGGTTGTTCCCTTGAGAAAAAATTATTCTTATATAAAGAAAAATATTTTGAGAGGCAAGAAAATGTGAGGTATTATCGGGATGCCTTACATAAACTATGAATGAAAAGAAGAAAATATGCAAAACATTTAGATTTCTAGAAGCAAATGATTCAAAGATCATCATCATCTTCATTGAAAGATACTTAGTTGACAAAATATGAAAGTGCCAAGGAGATTTGAGAATGTAGAAACATTATAAACATATTCTAATTTTGAAAATAATATAAAATTTATATGAGTATTCAACAGTTTTATTATATTATAATGGGTTAAAGGATATTTTTGTACCCTTAATTACAGTGTCAACTTAACCCCTCAACTAAATTTTTTGTCATTTTTGTCCTTCAGCAACTATAGCTCAAGTATCAATTTAGCCCCTCAATTAAAAATTTTTTTTGTCTTTTTTAGTTTTGTAGTGTTTAAAACCAATAATTTTTTCTTTCTTTTCATATGAAGTTGATGTATTAAAAATAAACTAAATTTAAGCTCAATATTTTGCCTGTACTTAGTTTCTTAAGTCATGTTATTTATTTATTTATATGAGTATTAAATAATTTAAAAACATATAATTTATTGAATACATTTTAATTTTCTTTTATTTTTTCTCGGTGAAACTAAATATTAGAAAAACATTTTCTTAATTGTTTTAATATTTTGAAATATTAATATTTTTCATGAAAATATGAATATTTTTTTCTTTTTTCATATGAAAAATAGCAAAAATTATTAATTTTTACCATTACAAAAGTGAAAGTGACAAAAATAAGTTAAGAGGCTGCTGATATCAAATTCATAGTTTAAGGGCAAAAATGGGCTCATAGTTGAAGAGCAAAAATGATTAAAAAAAAAAAATATTTGAGCTGAGGGGCTAAGTTGACACCTAGACAATGGTTGAGGGGCAAAAACACCTCTTAACCATATTATAATTGGGTAAAGGTGAAAAAAAAATTCTCGTGTTTTACCAAATATCATATTTACATTTAATTTTTCGTCTGGGTTTCTCAAGCTAACCTCATACCAATTATCCCTTTACCTGCCGTAACCAACTTTACCAGATCAGCTCACGACACTCAATTATCCCTTATCGTAATCGACTTAACCAAATCAATTCATGGCCATTCGTGGCTAACGTTGCCTTCACGTACCTCCATAGACCCACTCTCCTCTCTCAAGCCTCCATCAAGCACCGTGAGACCCAATCTTCTATCTTCTTTTTTCACTATAAAACGACTCTCATTTATTCAAACAAAGAATACATCAATCAAAACATATAATCAAAATCACTAAAAATCATAAATGATAAAAACATACAGATTATCAAAGATAACGACCGAATCAAGCGCCCATATATTCGAGCACTGGAAACAAACACATTCGGGACATTACTATCATGACTGTAATACATACGACTCAAGCTCAGAAGATATCGACGCACTATCGATTCGATTAGATATATACTTGCTCTCGGCTCGAATCGCTTCAAATATCAAATAAACGTCATACCACGACGACGAACCGAAACATCTTACTAAAACGACACAACCACTCATCGCACCAAGACAACAACAACCATGTTGTTAACTTGATTGTCTTACCTCCAAGGCATCAACGACGCAATGCGAACTCAGAAAAGTCGATTCTACTATACTGCCTGTCGCCTCTCCGACGACAAGTCAAAATACTCTTATAAAGAAGAGAAGTTTTCAATCAAGTTAGGATTATATATCCTCTCATCATGGGAATCCTCCTGATTTATAGAAAGCGGTTCACGAATCTCTCTCCCTTTTTCTTAGGAAATAATCTCATTTTTTTATGAACAAAATCTCTCTTTCCTTATCGAAGACTAATTCTTCCTTATCAAAGATTAATCTTCCGAGAAGTAAAAGATTTGGAAGTTAGGAAATTCGTGGATAAATACCTTTTGCGTATTTCCCACCTTTACCCATTTTTCCATAAATAATCACATAAAGAAGATACACCCAAGAGTGGACTTGTAACTCTGTGATGGTCGCCCCGAGGCCGGCCTCAGAGGACACCCCGACTTTCATAGACGAAAGCCTTCTGATTCCCCATTCAGAGATAGTGCCTATCAATATTAAGGTGGTTTAGATAGCTTCACATCGTAATAAAGTAACCATGGATCCGAAAGCAGTGTCAGCCCTGTGCCCATTGAAAGAAGGGGTTTAAACCCGCAGACTCACAATGCCCCCTTTTCCCTAATAAATTTTGTGCTTTTTCAGTTGGGGAAAATATTGTAGTATTAAATGTTGAATGTGGAGAGTTGAATGTAAAGAGGCGATGCTCTCATGGGTTCAAAGCAAGTGGGAAAGCATCGCTCCCCGTAATATATGTCGACGCATTCTTTTTTCTAACCCGCATTTAATGTGCTCGTTAATGCCTTTACCCTACAAATAAAGGGTACGGGTCGCGAGCAGCGCTTTGTTTATGCTTTGTCGAAGCTTCGATTGAGATTTTGCCTTTCCCCGCGTCTTCGCGAACTTTCCTTTCAAAGAAGCCTCCGGAGACTCTTAACTCTTCATGACTGTCGATTTTTTGGTGAGTGTTCTCATCTCAAACCTTCTTTTTATCGTTGGTTTGTTTCGCAGGGTCAGAGGGCGCCCTACTGCCTTCCAAAGGTTTCGCTTGAGTTTTCCTAGTTTTGTCACCGTGGGATGTAAACCCAGCAAGAAGGGCGGAGGGAGAGGATTTCTTTTATCTTGTAAGGGTTTCGTTTTCACCTTCGCTTAATGGGCCTTAAGCTAACCCCTTCTATCTTTTTTCTATTTTTTTATTTATTTATTTTTATTTGCCTGTAGAATGGCAAGAGGTTGGCAAGAGGCTCTGGGTCAAGTCGACGCCTGGGAGGGTGGCTCCCAGAAACGCCTTTATTGCAAATGGGCCTACTACGTTATGTCTATAGAGGAACTAAGTGACATAAACCGTGTTCCCACGAAATCGCCCACAGATGTCGACTACCGCCTACCTCAACCCGTAGGGAGGCAACATCGCCATCTACTTCACCCGAGAGCATTGCAGCAAGACTCTCGTCCCCGTCCCATCAAGCAGAAGTAGTTTCGGCGATCTCATTCGGCACCTCCTCGCACTCGCTCACTTGAATGTTTTTCTGACTAATCCGTCATAAAGATGTCGAACTCTTTCTACCAGCTGGACATCTCGCTAGTGAAGATTTGTTTCATTTACACTTTGAAGTTTGGGATCGGGGGTCACCTGTCTATGTCGGCCATAGTCCCTGGCTACAATTTGTAACCGAGCTCCTAACTCCCCCAAATCAGAGGCAAAAGGGGTTATCTTAGTTAGGGGCCCTTGGCACGTGACACTTGGCTCTCCAAGGCTTCCTTTTGATATGAATCAATCATTCTCGTTCCTAGGTTTGTTTTAGTTTTGATGTAGCTCATATTTTTCTAGGCGATTTTCTCTATTGACATGCCTTCATTTTCTTGATGATTTGTAGGCCAGTGCAGGCCCAGGCGAGGTCAACTAGTCAACTGGGTGGAGAAGGCAAGACTGGACCGCATCAGTCTGTTGCTTAAGATCACAGAGAGGGAGCATAACCACGAGCTCCTTCTGTATGTGAGGAATCTATAGGAGCTAGGCGCTAGTCCTTTCCTATACATAGTGCATGTTCTTCCTCGTCCACTTCTCACTTAGCTTTCTGTAGCGGTTAGCATTTCGTCTCGCGGATCTCCCGGGCTAATACCGATCTCTTCAGTTTTAATCCGCTCCATAGCTCGCTCGACGGATCGCCTACCCGTCTCGCGTAAGATCCTAAGCCTACCCAATTACCTTCAATCTGGCGAGATTCACAACCTGCCCCCCCACGCGGCGAAGAAGAAGAAAAAGAAGACTCGACAGGATATAACAAGCACGAGATCGAGGGGTTTGTGAATCGACTCGATCCAATAGTTAGCGAGCTCCGCTTTAAGAAAGTGGAGGTCGAGATGTCTAGCCTCATTGCCGATTTGTCGCGCGAATGAGCAAACGAGTCAGCCAATGCTCAAAGGAGAGTCACCTGCTCCGAGGGTCCAAACTAAGAAACACTTTAAAACAAGCTTTGGTCCTATCGAGAGGTTCAAATCAGTTCGGGCAAAAGGATTTTCATGGATTCTCTAGAACGAGCTCTTGGTGCCCTACCAGCTTTGGAGGGTGACGCCCATGGTGCCTCTCGGGAGGCTTGTGCGCCACTGGAGGATCAGACTCTAGTCAAAGAGCCTCCCCTTAACGACAAGGTTGCAAACGAGGCTCTTCATGTAGAAGAAGTGGGAGGCCCGCTACTTAGGGCCAGATGGCCTAGCCTTGCACTTTCTAAGGCCCGGAGGAGAAGGTTGCTCGAGAAGCTGATACTCGCCATGCATCGCCGCTTGTGAGTGGAGTTATCTAGCGACACCACACCCAATTGCAAGCCTATTCAGCTTTCTCGTTGTAAATTTAACCCTTTCGACATGAGGGGTTCTTCAGTTGCACACATGCACGATCTCTACCCTCACATCCTTCGCGTCCCGGTGGTGGCTTGTTCTGAGGATTACCGCCCTTCCCCTACCAGCTGTAAGTCGCCCTCAAAGATTCTTCAAGCCAAAGGGCATCAAGACATAGAAGTACAACCCGTGAGGTGATGAACGCCGCTTTCTAAGTCACCGGGTGTAATGGAATCTGAAGGATATTCGTGAGAAGGCGCCCAAAAACTATAGTATTCTCAGGTTCAATGCGGGCATCAATAATTATCTATACGGCGCAAAGGGAAGCTATCCTTGTGCATGCTCGCTGAGGTCGTAATCCATGCATACCGCTAATTTCCTCATTTCTTTCGAACTACCATCACGTCACAACCATTCGGTATTTCACTTCCCCTCGACAAAAGCTGCCAATAAGTTGTCTACCTTTGTCTGGATGATTTGATGGCGATCTAGGTGAAAATGCCTCAGCTTCTGCCTAACTGACCTGGGCGTGGGGATGATATTTAGCTTATGAGAGGCCACCGCATAATTCCTACCATATTCCGAAAGTGGCTCTAAAGTAACACATTTGGCATTTATTTAACAAAGACGAAGTTGTAACTATTCTTTGTCATCGAGAAAAGGAATCGCATATGAACCCTTCACCACTCAATACTTTCTCTGTGGGATCCACACCACGGACCCTTCTTCCGCCTTTGATTTGTGGCGACCTGGACAGCATGCCAGGGGTATGATCTTCAAGAGGAGGATTTTCAGGATTCTTCTCCCCTTTTCGCCTCAGGTGTATAGTCGATAGCACCGCCACACTACCAACTCCATCACCTAAGAGGTTAACCCACCGATGTTAGTAAAATACCAACGCTGGTGGCAAATAAGGATAGCTTGATCGAGTGCAACTAAAGTTCACTCCATTACGGCATTTAAGGGTCTCAAGTCTTCGACGACTGAGAATGTAACCCACTAAGTTACCGGCCTATTTTCACAAGGAGAAAGATCTCCCGGTGTTAGCGGTAGTCAGCGACCAAGGAAGTTAGAGAGGACTTTCGCCGAGTTCAAAGAGATTCTTAAAAAGAATTTCATCTGCTCGAATGCCGATAATTGCAACAAGTCTGCTCGCTGCCAAGATCTACCAACACCCTTTGCACATCAAAACCCCTATTACAGAGGGTAAGTACTAGAGCATCACGCTGGACACAATTATCCTCGTCGTGTCACATAAGGAAAGGATACTGACCATCTATCGGCTTCGTTTCTTCGCGGTCTCCCCTTCGCGTGGATGTGCATTCACCAGGCTCGATCAATGCGGGTGGCTCTTAAGAACTTTCTTCCCGTCGGGCGCTACGACATACCGGGTCATCAAACGAGTCACTTAATATATAGTTTATGCGTGTCCATTCAATCGTTATCACGGCCAGGATATGTCGGGCTGGCTTGCCTTGACTCCACCCCGTGGTCAATTTCTCTAACATATCTCCTAAGATATCTCGCCTTGATTAGCTTTTCCACCATAAATTTTAGGCTTCGGCACCTGTCGGCCTCATGCCCATGGTCTCTATGATAATGGCATTGCAAGGATTGGTTCCTTTGAGAAGGATCCATCTGGATCGAAGCAGGACATTTAACTCTGGAAAATCGCGAATGATGGACAATAGCCTCTCATAAGAGACGTTCAAGGGGGTGAACTATAAGGGCTCTCTCTTCTTTTGTGATTGGTTATGGGATCGCTTTCAATCTTTGTTATGGTCTTCCTCGGGATTCGGGAGGGCTGTTTCAAGCGACTTTATTTCCTTCCTACCGACCAAGCTCGTAATCATGACAATTCGGGTCGTTGGTGACGGATATCATTCCTCCAAAGATTGAGCACCTATCAACCGGTCTATACTCTTCCATCAAGCAGCAATGGGTCTAAAGATATAACTAAAAACGAATAGATGGCCCGAAGCTTCTCCCAAAGTTCTAGAGGACGACATCCATGCTATACAACTCTATTTGCTTGACGGCTTGCCCGAACCTCCTTATGAAGTCACGAATTGACTCTTCTTCCTGTTTGAGAATGTTTTATAAGGAGCTGATGTTTCTCTTTTGTTGCACCGAGCAAAGATACCGTGATATGAATGCGACCCATAATTTGTAGAACGAATTTATTGAGTAGTACGGAGCTTCAGGAAACTAAGCTAACACGCCCGCACAACCGGCTCGGGAATACCTTGCATAACAAGCCATTGGCCACAAGATTTAGTGTCATCACCGACGTAATGTGAGCATATGGTCGCAAGGGTTAGTCGGTGCCATCGAACATGGTGAAAGCCGGAATGACAAAACCCGCGGATGACTTCAGGAATAAGGATGCGCTGCTTGTGCTAAGAGAGTATGTCATCTGCCCCGACCAGGTCCGCGTATGTAAAACGTCAAGGCCAGGCTAAAGGCAAGATGCATGGGCTGTGACCGTAGGCTGTGCCCGAGACAACACCGACAGTTCCTGGCTCGACCGACCAAGATCGCTCCCACCCGCTCTCCTGCTATGTGAGACACCACTAATAGCGCCATTAAAGGCAAGGCGAGGCGCGGCGTTTCGCTATCGTCCAGGGTTTCCCGAAGTATTTTTTTATCGGGCAAGAGATCTCGTGATGGAGTCGCTTTTGGCGACAAATTTTATCGTCCGCTTGGGTATCAACGCTTACCGATACGCGCCCTTTCTTATCATTGTGTGACGCACAGGCATCATGTCACATTCGCGCGTCTTTTCCAAGATCGCGACTTTTTTTTTATCTAGGCCAGCAACTAGTCATTCTCGCGTCGTAAGCTTCGACTAATTCTCAAGAACTCTTTCATATGTCTTGTCAAGCCTTCGCTCTTCATTCCCGACGCTAATGGTAGAATCATCTTCTAACGATTGGTTCATCTAATTATTGTCATCAGGATCGCTGGGAATCGGGGACGTAGAATGGTGGACGACAAAGCTCCAGATTTAAGGGCTACTGGATAGGTCGCGTAAAGCCAAGTTTTACAACCTAACCAGATTTCATGCTCCCACGTACCACGCAAATCGGGTTGCTATTTTGATCGCCCACCTGGAACATCAACAGCGCAATGCGAACTCGTTGTTGTTAACTTGGACATGTGGCCTACGCCCTCCGACGACAAGTCAAAGAAAATACTCGAGATAAGAAGAGAGAAGTTTTCACAATTGAAATTGTATATCCTCTTATCATGGGAATCCTCATGATTTACGTAAAGCGTTCGCACTTTCTGGGCCTCTCTTTCTTAGATGTAATCTCCTTCTTACGAACAAATCTCTCTTTCCTTACGAACACTCACTATTTTTTACGCTACCACCTTCCGATGGCAAAGGATTTGGAAACTGGTGAACTCACGACAACATTCGCGTATTTCGCCTTTATCCATTCGTCGATAAATAACTTGTCATGCGAGGAGGACGCTATTAGGGGACTTTGAACTTCGGGACGAATCGCTCTTACGACATTTCGGGATGACACCCCACCTTCATGCATGCACCCGCATTTGCCAGGCCACGCTATCGCTTTAATACGCACGCTGAATCGCCTATCGCGTCGGGCGACTACGAATCGAAGCGGCCGCTTCACCATCGGAACATGTTTAAACCCAGCGATACTACTGTAAAACCAATACACGACGAAGCGCAACCACACCTATACTGCATATCAAGCAAGACGACAATCACAAAAAAAAAAACCCAATCACATGACAACCACTTTATTAAAAAAAAAAAAAAAAAAAAGGGTATAAGGAGATGATTTTATGATAAAAAACTCACCCATCTTTGCTTAAAAAAAAAAAGGTTATTAGGATTTAAATGCAAAGTAGTGGATGTTCACAAGTTTAATAATAGTTTTCCCCTTTAAAAATGGTGAGGAAAAATAATAAAGGAAAAAGGTTTGAAATACTGGAGAAAACTATCGGGCCCAGCTTCTCTTCCTTACTAATGCTTCAATCGCAGAGAGAGCTAGGTCAGAACGGAGAAGACTAGAACTTGTATAAGGCTCAGACGAACCGTAAACCCTGTTGTCGGAAACGTTGAAATCATCCAATCCGTCGGAGCTTATGCCGCCGGAAAAAAGCCATTATTCAATGAGTTCAAATTGTTGATGGAAAATGGAAGATCTCTGGTGAAGCTGTCGGACAAACGAAACATCCAACCGAGGAGTAATGCTTACCGGAAACCCGCCGGAGAGACGTCAAGTTCTCAAAATCTCGGGACAGGTCACCGGAGAGACGATTCGACTTTGATTTTAATTCGAAAGTTTACCGTGTGTTTTTTTTGTAAACTGAATAAGAAACTATAGAGCCAAACAGACCATCGAGAAAACGTGTGTTTTTGCAAGGAGTTTCAAAATCCCAACTCTTTTTGTGTGTTTTTGCTATGTCCAGTTTCTCATGTTATCTTTTACACGTGGCAGATGGTGATGTGGCCCATGTGTGGGTTTGGACTTTAGGACAAAGTTTTACGTCACATGGACAATGGAGCCCCCCTCCTCCCACCCAATATTATTATATCATGACTTTTATGGTCATGGTCACCACCGTCCAGTCAAGTTTCAACTACCACTTGTTTGATTTCTGTTATAAAGTCATGCATTAGGAGAGGAGGAGTTTGAAAAATACTTGCTTTACTTCTAAAATTTTCAACTCTATCCAAAATTTAGACATGAAGATCTCTGCTTAAGATAAATTTTCGTTTTCTGTTCAACTTTTCGTGTCCGCGTAGGCATTTATATCGCCACCTAAAATAAATTTCAAACAAAGCAAATGACTATCATTTTCAACAGGCTTTGAGCATGGTTAAAACGTAGAATCGGCTTTCCTCGTTTTCGACCTGCCCACCACCAACCAAATGAACGCATTAACCAGCCAAGATAACGCATTTTCTTTTCGAAACGAAAACTAAATAATACACGAAAATTTTCATATTCCTCGAATTTCGATAGTAGCTAAAATTCTCGTGAACTAAACTGCAATGTAAAATTTTCAATGATTCTTAATCTTTAGTTTTCATTTTCAGAAAATAATGGCTTTCTCAGACTTCGAATTTTAATAAAATACTGCTTTTCATTTTCAACCTCATTCATTAATTAATTCGAAAACAAAGGAACAGTTTTTACCTATTTTCGGGACCATATAAATGGTTAAAATAAATGGGACCATTTTCTTCGTTTTCAAAATTGTTGCCTTATTCTCGTGAATCAAACGCTGCTTCTTGTTAAAAAGCCACGTAGAAAAACAAAAATTTTCTACCTACTAAACAGTACTTTGTACAGGTCACTTAAAACAAATTTATAAAAAAAGAAAATCATTATGATGTATTGTAAGTAAATAAATGTAAAAAAAAGACACATAAATATTAAGGGTATGTTTGATTCATGTTTTTGAAAATTGTTTTTGAAAATAGTTTTTAAAAACATAAAAAACATCAAAAATGTGTTATCTGAAAACTTTTATTTGTTCTTTAAATTTAGTGTGCTAGTGTTTTCTATGTTTAAAAAAATAAATTTAAAAACCAACATGTTTTTTTTCTATTTTTCTGTTTCTTTTTATTTTTTTTGGTATCATAAAACAAGAAACAAAGTTGTTTCCCAACCTATTTTTGCTTCATGTTAAAATTTGAAAGATTTGCACGCTTTTAAAACACAAAAAAGAACGCTTAAAAATGCGTTCACAAAACTCTCATATTTAAATTTACTGGCTTTTTTATATTTTTCATGCGATAAAAATAAAAATAAAAACTGAAAACCAAACATGTTACCCTGTTTTTTTGCTTCTCCTTATCTTTAGGACAGATAATGCTTAAGAAACAATAAACAAACATACCCTAAATTCAAGAACAAAGAATAATTTTTGGAGGTGTCTCGCTCTGTTTTTTAAAACTGGTTAAATACTTTTGAAAATATAAAAATACCATTTTATTATTCTCTAAAAATGTTCTTGTTTTATGAATTTCCGTGTTTTTTATATTCCTTTGTGTTTTTATTTTCCTTGCTCTTTTTTGTTTTCTATGTTTTCAAAAATAGTTCTTAAAAACAATTTTAAAAAATTGGAAGCAAATAGACCCTTAGTCTTTAATACCCTCAAATCCAAGTCTCTTGCAATGCCTTAGACCATTGGGAAAAGTAGACTTCAATAGTAAATTTGGTCATGAAGAATTGGTTTTAGAAAGTTTAGGTCATTATTGTTACCAATCGTTCGACCTTCGCCAGACAAGAATGCTGACGATATAACTTATAAAAAAGCGGATCCAACGACGACGCTACGAACGCTTTTTTCGATGACAAGCTTAGTAAAATGATTTAAAAAGCAGAAAGTTAAATTCAGTTTAACACACCGAAATAGCCAGTACCTTTCTCGATAGTTGTCGCTTTTAGAGATCAACTCGATTTTTTAAGATATAATCTCAGCGATTGTTGATAAAGATATCTTTCTTTTATCATGACTCAGCTTCTTCCTTATCTGTAATTAATGTTTTTAAGACATTTGCATTTGGACACAAGAGATCCGCGACAAATATCCCGCTTAACGATTTTTTCCCGATATGCTTATCTATAATAATTCCTTTCATACGCAGATAGTGATACCGACAGTGACCCGATATTCCGTGACGTAGTCTATGATTCTGCACCGCCCCATTGATTCCACGATTTTAATATAACGAACGTCTCATGTGCCGAGTCAAGGGTAAGCCTGTATAAGCTGTGTACTTATTGGGAGAAATTAATTTAGGCTTAAAAATCATAGTACTCACACTTCACCCAAAATATATATATATATATATATATATATATATATATATATATATATATATATATATATTATAATTCAATGAATATATCCGTACATTCAATTACTATTTTTTTTTCCAATTAATAACTTAAAGTCTACTTTTCCTATAGGAGGTTTTTATTTTTGTGCCACGTTCCACATTCATTGGTGAGCTGTATATATAAAGTCTACTTTTCCTTGGTTTGTTTTTTTTTTTACCTCGAAACCTTCTTTGTTTTTCTTTTCTTTTTTTTTTTTTTTTAACAAACTTAATAGATAAGAAAGGGGAGGGGTGTTTATTATGCCACATCCCACGTGCCACGTTCCACATTTACTGGGTGAGCTGTATATATATATATAATTTTTTTTTTCTTATATGCATGTAGTTATGTTGTATTCCCTGGTATGTGGTTGAGCCGATATAATACATTTATCATAACATGTAATACGATTTACAAGCAGCTGACTATTTAACATATTTACTAAACTTAATCATATTTACGTTAATACTGCCTAATACTAATTGACACTTAATTATTATATTAATTAATTAATCTATTTAAAAGTTATTTATATTAAATATAGATTATTAATTATAATTCATATTATTTTTTAAATAATAAAATTAATAAATATATTAAATTTAACAAATTATTTATATTAAATATAAATAATTAATTATAATTCTTATTATTTTAAATAATTAAATTAAATAAATTATATTTAAATTAACTTAACTAATACGAATAATAAATAAATTAAATTTTAATTAACGAATATCAACACGATCAGGAAAGGAATTGCCAGCCTACCCCCGTATGCCATGGAATACGCGGCACTAAATATGTAAACCAATCGGACAACTCCACGTATTGGTTCGATCTATAAATAGGCAATCACTTCCTGATCGGTTACTACTCCCAAGTCTTCCCCTATCCCAATTCCCACCCTATCATATCTTTTAGCCACAAAATTCTAAGTTCTTCTTCCTACTTCTCCGTCATCTCTCTCTCCCTTTCAAACTTTTTTCAGATTCCCCTCCCTCTTTCTTTCTTTCTCTTTCTGTTTCTGATACCAAAACCCTAGCAGAAGATAAAAATGGCAAACGAAGGAACCGCCACCTGCGTCGACATTTCTTGGCTATCATCTTGCTCTCCACTGGTGTCTTCCTCAAGTTCGATGCCAGGTACACTCGTTTCATCTCTACTCTAATCATGCTTTGCTTTCTTCACGAACTACTCATTTCCGACATCATGATGCAGGTCGAGTTCTGGATCTGTTTGATTCTCACTCTCTTCGGCTACCTTCCCGGAATTATCTATGCTGTCTATGCCATCACTAAGTGAAAAGAAGAATCAAATCCACTCCCCGGTGCTTTCTGCTACTCCGGGTTTAGATTCGTTCTGCCGACGAACTATTTCACTTATTTACAGAGACGTGTAGAATTGTTATACTTCTTGAACTTTTTTTTTCTTTTAGTAAAGAAAAAATGAAGAGAGTTCGACGGATTTGATTTCGATCTTTCACCATCCATCCGATGCTTCTACTCAATTTTTTTTTTTTTTTTTGAAAACATATTCAAATATTTGAATCAGATCTAATAATTGAGGGGGTTTGGGAATTTGGACCATTACCGACAGTGGTATATATGATGGCCATAGCGTAAAGATGATAGATGTAACAATTTTGGGCTTTTGTAAAAAATATCAATATAATACAAATTTGAAAAAATGCTCAAATTAGTGTTTAAGAAAAAATTTAAAACCATTATTTTGAAACATTGGTTAATTTGGAAAATTTTTTATTTGAAAAAGATTATTTTGGGACAAAGTTCATAATTTCTTTTATTTTAGAAAAGGGGTAATCAAATTGGGGTATGGCTCTTCCATTTGTCTATCAAATTCTAGAAAGATATGGTAATGATTTAATTAATCTTAATTTAATGTTGTTGCAGGTGGTAGGGGGGGATGTGGAGGGCCCCATGGAGTTCGTTGATTGTTACCGATGGACTGTACTGATTTGGTGTATTACCTAATGATGATTCCATTTCACATTCATTGTGTTTCAGTGGTTTTTGTTTTTTTTGTTTTTCCTTTCATTTTGTTTCAATTAGGGTTTAAAGTTGTTGGTGGGTGATTTGTAATGATGGCGGTTGTTTTATTGTTGTGCTAGAACATCAGAATTTGTTTCTATGTTTTCATGTTATTGTATTATTGTCACAATAATAATACTGTTATCTAGCAATAATATTATAAGTTGTCTTTACCATTTTTCATTCATATAGCGGTTGATGGAGGGAGTAGGCTGACAACCAAAAAAAGCAGACAAGACATGTAAAAAAAATGAGAGTCAGATTATTTTCTAGATGCCTTTTCTTTTTAATTCTTAGGATGATGCTGTTCTTTGGAAAAAGCATTTTATCCACCTTGTTCCCCACCCAAAAAATGTTAATGGGATTCGATTCTCATCCCAGCACAATGGGCCCTGACCCAATTTTGGACTTTACTAACTACAATCAATATTCCTTTTTCCTTGCAATTTAAGCAATCAA